>OW240914.1:142855720-142973906 GCA_933207985.1 Pelobates cultripes | reverse complement strand
ACTGTCACCCACCCTGTGACTCCCACACTGTCACTCCCCACACACTGTCACCCCACGTCACACTGTCACCCCCTCACCCTGCCTCCCCTCTCCCCACATTTGACACTGTCACTCACCCTGCCACCCCACCTGACACCCCCTCTCACCCTGCTACCTCACCTGTCACCCCCTCACTCTATCACCCCACCTCTTACTGTGTCACCCACCCTGTGACCCCCCCACACTGTCACCCCCTTACTCTGTCACCTTGTCCTGTCACTCCCCACACACCATCACCCCACCTCACACTGTCACCCCCTAATACTGTCACCCCCTCTCACTCTGTCACCCCCTTTCACCCCCCCTACACTATGTCACCCTCCCTCACAATAGGTCTCCCCCCTCTGTCTCTTCCCTCTTACTCTGTCACACCCCTTACATGAATGTCACCCCCCTCTTACTCTGTCACCCCCCTCTTACTCTGTCACACCCCTTACACTAATGTAACCCTCTCACACTGTCACCCCCTTCTTACTCTGTCACCCCGTACACTATGCCACCCCCTCACACTATGCCACCTCCCTACACTATGCCACCTCCCTACACTATGTCACCCCCACACACTCTGTCACCTCTCTCCGCACACACTGTCACCCCCCCTCCATACACACTATCTCTCCCTCTAAACACACGGGCACCACTCTCCGCACTCTGGCACCCTCCTGCTCTTTTTACAATCACCCTGCCACAGTTACTCCTTTACTCACCCTGTCACCCCTGAAGGCAATCATTCTACACACTGTCATAAAACATAGCTTCGCCATGAACTTAATGCCAAAGGCCACAGGCAGTAACACAAACATACACATGCTCAGAGAAACATGCATACATATACAAAGATACTCACTGCCAGGCACACACTCTCAGGCACACACAGGTAGACAATGCAACGACGTATATAAAGACTAGTTCTCTATATCCAGTACTGCAAGCCCGCCCTTCAATATATCTACAGCTTCTTATACACACACAAGTCAACTGCTGTTTTTTCCAATAATGGTGTTAGTGGGGGCCTCATGTATGAGTTTCGCCTAAGGCCTCCCCAAGTCTAGAGCCGCCACTGCACAGACATACTCATACATGCACACACACACAAACTACTTTACACTTTCAAAAGCAAGTAGGCAGGGGCTGAGTAAGGGAACAGGGCTGTAGTAGGGGGCTAGGGGTTATAGTGGGTGGACGGGGGGGACAGGGGGTGTAGTGTAGGGTATGAGCTGTAATTAGGGAGTTAGGAAATGTAGTGGGGGGATAGGGGCTGAAGTAGGTTCATGGCTACAATTTGGGAAAGGGGCTGTGGTGGCTGAGGGCTGTGGTGTGGGGGGCATAGGGCTGAGGAAGAGGAACAGGAGCTGTGAGGGGGCCCAGGGACGGCCCTGGATTTAGTGTGGCCTGGGGGGCAATTGCCTCCCTGCCCCCAGTCCCAGCCCACCCCTGAGAGCAGGGGTATCAAAGTAATTTGTTCTAGGGGCCCAAATTGTTCAGGAGAGGTTTGGAGAGGTGAATTTTATTAGCCTATACAGATGTTTAAACAGCCATTATAATGATAAATACTTGCGCAAGCAAAATATTCACACACTCTGACACACACACTCAGTGACAGACACACACATACCAAGACACATATACACACACTCACTAACAAACACACACACATTAAGACACATATACATACATACACACTGGCAGATACATACACCCCGATAGTGACACACTCACAATTTATTTATTTATTTAAAATTTCACTCCACCCAGCCAGCCTCCCTATCTTTCAGAGTGCTGGCATGGAGTCTCTATTTCCCTGGGGTCCAGTGGGGCTTCTAGGCGGGCTCCTGTTGTGCTGTGATGCCGGGTGGCCGGTCAATGGAGGTGTCGAGGGAGCTCTGATCCATCTGCTCTGCTCCCTCACATGCCGCTCAGTGATGCCAGGGCCACAGAGTCATCATATTCCAGTTCAGGCATCACTGTCATGCACGCGAAGGAGCAGAGCAGGAGGAGCTCAGGGGAGAGTGCTCCCTCATCGCCCACCCACGAACTGAGCCGCTGCCAGCCTCGGGGGGCCCTGAGGTGGCCAACCGGCCAGCTCTTGGGCTCCCAGGACAGGAGGCTGACAAGATATCTGCCAGGGCATCTGGAGAAAAGCTTTTTTTGCCGCCCCCTGAAAGTTCTGCCCAAGGCAAATGCCATGTCAGCCTCGCTCTAAATACAGTGCTGGGGGTAACAGCTTCTTGATCCAAGGCGATATCTGACTGCTATGCTGTGTCAAAAAGGATTTTTTTCCTAGTTTGTGCACTACTATAAGTGCTTCAAAACTGGGGTTTTTGACGTCTTTTGGATCAATAGAAAAAACAGATGTGAGGAAGGCTGAACTTGATGGACGCATCTCTCTTTTCAACTATGTAACTATGAATGCATTAAACTTATTTATATGTAATACAGATTAAGGAACAGCACACACACATAAAAATAAATTTTTACATTTAATAAGGCTACTTAAAATCACCTATCTCAGTGAACAAATATGGAGATTCAGTTCCACCGTAGGGCCATATTGTGTTAGGCCCACCACTACTTCACAGTTCCCCAATATCGGTGAACCCTACACTAATTCCAATGTGGGAGACAAATTAAATAGTGCTAAATAAGTTAAAGTGTATTTAATTAATCTGTTGTAAGAGCATTGTGAATATATATAATGGAAAATTAAAGGGACACTATAGTCACCCAGACCACTTCAGCTCAATGAAGTGGTCTGGGTGCCAGGTCCCTCAGGTTTTAACCCTTCAGATGCAAACTTCTGAAACTGCTTCTATTTACATTTGGGGTTAAGCCAGCCTCTACTGCCTGTCTTCCAGAGAAATGCTTTCCTATGGACACTTTGAATGCGCGTGCGGCACTTGCC
Organism: Pelobates cultripes; assembly: GCA_933207985.1. Classification (NCBI taxonomy): domain Eukaryota; kingdom Metazoa; phylum Chordata; class Amphibia; order Anura; family Pelobatidae; genus Pelobates; species Pelobates cultripes. The sequence goes on along the minus strand of OW240914.1, from coordinate 142,970,965 downwards.
GCGCATGCGCATTCGGCTCCGCTGACGACGGATGGGGGAGCTGACGTCGGCAGGGGAGGAGAGGTTACCAGCGCCGAGGGAGCCCGGCGCTGGAATAAGGTAAGCTGCTGAATGAGTTTTAACCCCTTCAGCGCCACGGTAGTGGGACCCTGAGGGTGGGGCACCCACAGGGCACTATAGTGTCAGGAAAACCACTTTGTTTTCCTGACAATATAGTGATCCTTTAATGTGGTAAACACAATTCAAAAAATGTAGTGTCAAAACTAAACAATTAAAGTGATAGTGTTTTGATGTATATACTCAAATGCATATAATATTATATATAATTTTATATATATATATATATATATATATTACCAATATATGCATTGTGAATATATACATCAAAGCACTATCACTTTAATTGTTGCTGGAAAAGGTAAGTTACCAAAGGGTTTTTACTCTTTATTTACTAGTTAGTGGGGGACTTAAATAAATAGGGACCAGGACAATAAAGCGTAAAAATAAAGGCTTGTGTTTCTAACGCTACAGTGTTCCTTTAACAAACAAACATACATTAATAGCATATACAGACACATAGTATTGTCCCTGCTGCTTTCAATTTAGAAAGGATTGGTTTTATTGTGCTATCCCTGGAGCCAACTGTTGGAAAAGCAGGAGAGATGTGCTCCAAGAGCACATCCTTCCCTCCTGTTCAGCTCTGACACATTGCATATTACATATTATCCAACATCAGGATCTGGGGCATGCCAGTGAAGTCTCATGCACCACATGTGATGCTCAAAAGAATCTGTCTACCTGGAAAGGGGGCAGGGCTGCTCACAGAAGTTGTGTATCACCATGTTGTGAATACATGCCAGGCCTAATGATAGCCATGATTTTATTGGCCCGGCAGTATTTTTCATAAAATAAATATGCATTTTGATGTGTTTGCGCAATGCTGATTGGTCACATTTCCTTGCTGTTGGCAGATCAGGAAAATAACCCAGTATAGCAGGGAGGAGCCTGAATCTTCCCATCAGAACAGTTGAGTGGTATATTTTCAGGCAGCAAGTATAGGTTATGACTTCATTTCCAACTTCCACTTCTTGTTTTAATGTTTAATGTTAATATGGAGAGGGAATCACAGACAGTCTCTAGGACTATGCAGCTGATCAAGATGTCAGTGGAAATCCAGTCAATCATAGCTCTCACGTCTATGGTACAAGATTGGACCTGGAACTATCAGGTGTAGTCATGCAGCATATTTCCCAAAAATTTGCATCGCTGGCTCCACCCAATCAAGTAGGCCTGCCCACCAAGAGCAGACCACGCAGAGAACAATGCTTCAGTGTTCTCTGCAGGGTCTACTGAGTATGGCGCGTCTAATGATGTGCTTACAGTCACTATGCTTGTTGGGACGAGTTCCCTGGTGTCCCCAAAAGCTGGACACTAGGAAATAGTCAGGATGGCTGAATACTATGCACCCTAGGCAAGACAAGCTACTTGCGCCCCTCCCACCATCCCAACTGCCCTTTAAAAAACTACATTTCTTCTCCCAGCCCCTTTGTGTGTCTTTCTCCCCCTTCCTCTGCCCCTTTGTGTGTCTCTTGCCCTCTCCCCTCCCCCCCCAGCATCCTAGTGAGTATCTCCCCCTTCCCCCGTGTGTGTCTCTTCAATTTTAGTTTTACATGTTAAGTCAATTCTTTCTTAAACCCTTTTTGAGGAATGAAATTTGCCTGTGTGAAGTCGCCAGAATCAATTTGCCTGTGTGAATTCGCCTATGTGAATTCTCCTGTGTGAAGTCACCTGTTTGAATTTGCTTGTGTGAATTCACCGGAATTAAATTCGCTGGAAGATTTTTCAATTTTACCCCAAATGTAATGCCCCATTGAATCTAATGCACATTCAAATTTTGGAAACGTTATTTTCTAAAAACGGTGAGCATTAGATTTGAGTAAATACGATATTTAAAGTCATTATCGATATAAGGCATTAAAACGGAGGTTATCTCAACTGTGTTTGATTCAACTTTTGCTCATTTCCCCTTAGTGATTGCAAAATATTGGGTTTCATAACAATGACCTGTAACGGCTACCCCAGTGGAGAGGGGGTATCAGCCATTGGAGACGTCCTTTTTCTCGGCAAGATGCTGTGCAGTAATGGAGTAGCCTTCTTTCTATCAGCTGGATCCAAGTAGAGAGAGAGGTAGAGCTCTTATAAGAGCTAGTGATTAGCTGAGCATGTTCCCTTACAATAACGAGACAAAGCTAAGTTTTGAAGGGTAAAGTAGAACTGACTGTACTGGCACATACAGCCTCTTTTATTCACAATCCACAAACATAGTATTGCCCACAGGGTTTTGAAGAACAACCAATTCACACATTATAACACAGCTAACACTCCCATTCATTACATCAGAAATCCTCCCCTGTGCCTGTGATACAATTATCTCAACACAATAGACTAACTTGATTATCACAGGCAGGAAAATAAAGTATTATAAAACATATCACAGTGACCCCAAAACATGCAATAACCCCATAACAATATAGAACCAGGGGATCTGGGTGAACCACATACCCAAAATTCACCCAGATCCATTCAGTAGTTTGGAAGATACAGTTTAATGCAGATTCCGCAGAACATATACAGGCTATATGAAAAATAATTACTGTTAAATGTGTCCCCTGTTCTGTAGTTTAAAACTTTGTGCACCAAATACCGGCGAGATGGCACCGTGTAGAAAAGTCAAAACAGTGTCTGTAAGTTAAAATGGCCGCCATCCATTGTTCTCACCATGTGCCTCTGATACATGAAATGGTGGCCACCCAGTAACTCCACAGTTTGTCTGGTAGTCTATCCAGCCGAACCAACAGATGTAACACATGAGGAACAGTGCAACAAACGAAGGGAATCATAAAAAATATGGACAATAGTCATATTTGTGCACAATCTCCAGTTTTGTTACAGGGCACAAAACAGTTAAAGGGCCAGACACAGTATTTGTTCTTAGGTACAGGTAATGTGGATGAGGGCAAAAAACAAAGGGTAGAGGTTCCCAGGCAACCTGGTAGGGGTTTGTTACATGACCCAATAAATGTTATCTCTATATTACAGTTATAAAGACATTTATTATGCTTACCTCTGCACTTCCAGTCTCTGTTTCAGCACATCATCTGATGATGACATCATGGCGGTAGCTGGTGTATTTTGTAAATGACACTTGTGATTGTCATGTAAGTGTAACCGTACATTTGCTGTAAATTATGTATTTTACTTTTACACCTATCTGAAGCAGAACTTTTTATACACATTTTGTGTGCATAAGAGTCCTTTGAATTTTACAAATAGTACTAATGTATGTCAATACAATACCATTGACTTTGCTATTTTGGTTTATAAGTCAAAACTGAGAGTAATCTGCCTTAACTCATACTGCCCTAATTTCTGATTAATGTCATTGTGCTGAAAAAACAACTGTTTCCTGGTTCATTCTACAACACATGTCAAACCATTATTGGGCTTGCTATTTATACTGCTTTATGATGATTACATATTCAGAGAAAAATAAGCTGTATTAACAAACTGCCCTGATTTTTGTTTTATATATATATATATATATATATATATACTTAAATTAGTATAATTTCTTAGAGAACGAAACGGATGCTACAATGTCTCCACTTAAAGCAAAGTATGAGACCTTCTGCATCCCCTGGATATAAATGTAGCAATGTAGGAGTACAAGAAAAAAGTGTATACAGTGTATAAATACACCCCAACAAAGTGTGAGGTCCTAAAGACCTACACTGAACTAGTGTCACTATCTCTCAAAAATGAGAATAGGGGGAGAAACAATCTCGCTGCTAAAATCTGGTGGAGGATACTGGAAAAGTGGAATAAAATAAAACTTTATTAGGATCAGCTAAAAAATAGAAAAAATATATCTGTCCCAGAAGTGACTCCTGCAGTATCCATCCAAGCAGAAACCCCCTATATAGACACATAAACCTTGTCCAGCCAGCTACCTAAAGTCTTAGGGAATAAAAAGGATATCCTATATGCACAGATAATCCATAAATCCCAATGACCGAAAGTACGGAGTAAAAGGGAAAGGATTGCAAACAGGTAGATCAGTTCAAAATAAACTGATAGTAAAGGTTAATGAAAAAGCCTCTCTCCCTGTAAATCTAGCTAGACAGATAAGGTGGTAGAGAGATAGAGAAAAGGTATAGAGAGTAATTGAAATCATCATAAGGCTGCAGAGTACAAGGAACAAAGATTGTCCGAAAGCCATAATTTGAAAAAACAAAAAATAAATAATAAATAGAAACGCCCTAGGGCAATCCTTTCCCTTTTACTCCGTACTTTCGGTTTTCCACTTTTCCAGTATCCTCCACCAGATTTTAGCAGCGAGATTGTTTCTCCCCCTATTCTCATTTTTGAGAGATAGTGACATTAGTTCAGTGTAGGTCTTTAGGACCTCACACTTTGTTGGGGTGTATTTATACACTGTATACACTTTTTTCTTGTACTCCTACATTGCTACATTTATATCCAGGGGATGCAGAAGGTCTCATACTTTGCTTTAAGTGGAGACATTGTAGCATCCGTTTCGTTGTGTTTTTTTCTATATAGGGGTTAAGCCCCAGGAGACCCCTGGAGTCTCCGTGCGGTACACAGGATTGTGAATACAGACCGGCACTCTCTCCTTTGGACTTAGTGCCTTGGTTTGTTGTTCACTACCCTGATTTGCTCTCCTCCTAATTTCTTAGAGATACTAAATGTTTCTCTATGGAAACTAAATGGTTATTCCAACCACCATGACCACATCAGTGATTTGAAATGGTCATGGTGGTAAGAGTCAGTATGTGCAGTGTTTCAAGCTGAATAATATAATGATATATTTGTAATTGAGTGCCAGAACTATGTTCTGGGCTGCCTAATGTCAGTTCTGTGCAAAAATATGTCTGTTATCAGTGCACACTACTTTCCTGACAACAGAAGTGAAAATCTTACCCTTGCAGAATCTAGCTTCCCCATCCCACCATTCCTCCCAGTTCTTCTGTGCAACATTTTGTTTTTTTAAAACCCTCCCATCCTTTCACAGGCCCAAAGAGCATGCATGCGCTCTGAGCCATCAAATTGTCCAGTCACAAGTCTGTGATTGGATTGCATGCGCTGCCACAGTGACGTCTGGAGGGGGCAGGGAAGAGCAGCTCTGGGAGCTTTGGGAATGAATTGAGAGGGGCGACATTTCACTAAACAGAGAATAGTGGAGAACTGACAGGGAAGCTGCACATTTATAATAATTTATATAACTGTCATGGTTACTCACTAAAGTATATACAGTGGGAAATTAAAAAAGATTAGTATTTAGACTAGTATAGCTGAAAATGTATTTGTCTAGGAGAATTTTTTTTAAATATGGCTATTATGGCCTAAAATGTAAAATTTCACTTTAAATGTCCTGCAACCCAAAATATTTTTTCCTGTTTGGTTATTTGGGCATAAAATTTGCTATTTTTCTTAAGCCACGTTTTCTGAATAAATCCAATAGTGTCAGGGTGACATAATAAGTTGCGATAATTGCCTAAAAAAAGTGTGACCAACACATTGCGAGTTAAACACAGGTTAGTCACACATCAGGCACTCAAAGGGTTGATAGCAGTGCCTTCTGAGATTTTCCTGCAGTAAAATATATTGCATGACACTGTTGGAGCCAACGTAATGTGGCTTGGACAGTCACTGAAGATTGCAGTCTAATGCCATTATGTTTTGTTAAGCTGCTTTGAATAGGGCTTTCTGCATCTGTTCATGCTATGCTTGTGTATTTTATCCTTACACTGATAGAACATATTTGATTTCTTTACCTCCATGTGAATTTGTGTCAGTGCTATATCGGCTATAATTTTCTGATGTTTCCACTGAGTAAATGCAATATATCAGGGCTCCCTGGAATGTGCGTTTTAAAAGGAGTCCAAATACCACAGTGTTTTAATGCATTAAGTGAATGCACTGAAAGGCATTAAAATAATGAAAATAAGAAAATTAAGCCGACTTAACCCAAACATATAGCTTAAACTATTCCCCATCTATTACCTAAAGCCGAACAAGATTTAAGTTCCTGGCATGAACACACAATCTCTTGGCTTGGTAGTCAGTTAAAATGCATTTGCTTCCTTGGTTTCTTTACTTCTAGCATACTCTACTTATCCAACTCTTCAAAAAGTAACATCCTAGAGTAAAACGAACAACACGATATGTTTCCACCTGTCAAGGTGAGTATACCCAGAAACACAGAAGCTAGGACTACAGACAGAGAAGAGAAAAGGGACGTAATGCTTAACGTATAAAAGAGAAAAATTAGGTCTTTAAACAAGCCAAGGTCAGGGTGACAGATAAATGCATAAACGGAATAACTAGCAGGGTCAGGATCACAGAAATTAGAATAATGTATAAACTACCACGGTCAGAGTTACAGAGGTGCACAAAATCCAAAAGCTAAATTCAAACCAGACTATAAAGAATATAATGCGCTAATCAGGTACGAGAAACAGAAACCACTTCAGGGCAATTGAAAAAAGTGTAATGTGATGTTAAATATATTTCCGTGAAACTGATTGGACCATGTCACTATAGGGACCCTAAGAAGTATAAGAATGGGGTCATCTGAGTCACGTGGTCCCTAAAGGACTGAAAGGGGCTACTTTCATTTTATAAATGCCCTACAATCAGGCAGCATCCATCAGGCTGCAAGGAGATGGGCCACACAAGTGATCCACCTGGTTGACTTGCTTGGCTTGCAGAAGAAGAGGAGAGAAACTTGTCAATCGGGTAGGATCCCTTACACTATCACATTATAGTATTGCCACATTACCCTCACTACTATCATGTAACAATCGGCACAGATCCAACAACTCCATATAGTGGACCTCGGGTAACCCGACCGGTTACCTCCGCTATTATCTTCCTTCAGCCGCTCCGGAACCACTTTAGAATATAAAGAGAACCATTTCCCCCCCCCCCCAGTTACTGGGCGACACATAGCTCTGGAGATACAACACAATTTTATTGCCACACATGGCTTTTATGCGTAGCCCAATGCAAGGGGTCTTCCACACACATAAACAGAGGTTATCCCATCATCCTCTATGCATTGGGGGGTAGCTGTTCCTTTGTCTCCCAAATATGGAAAGCCCGCCACTCCGGCGAGGGTGTCTCCCGCCGAGGACAACAGGGGGGTCTTCATCCCATGAGCCTCTGTGTCTGGAAGTCAAGGGGCGAGAAAAGAGATCGTCCCTCTGTGTAGAAAAGCCTGCCAAACCAGCCAGTGTCCCAAAAGATTCCCCACCAATCTCAGACTGGCACATTCTGACGTTCATCTACATGAAATGCGGTCACCCAGGGGAGCACTCATTAATTACTTCCCTTGTGGTTTCACACTTATGTTGCCAGTGCGAACGTTGCAGTTTCACACTTATGTTGCAAGTGCGAACGTTCTAATTAATTGGTGGGAGCGCTCTAAGGGGCACTAGGGTGGTCCTCGTTCAGGAGACTAACGAGTCAGCAAACAATCCACAAATGCTCCCCCTGGCTGATGTTTGTCTATATGAAATGGCTCTGGAGATACAACACAATTTTATTGCCACACATGGCTTTTATGCGTAGCCCAATGCAAGGGGTCTTCCACACACATAAACAGAGGTTATCCCATCATCCTCTATGCATTGGGGGGTAGCTGTTCCTTTGTCTCCCAAATATGGAAAGCCCGCCACTCCGGCGAGGGTGTCTCCCGCTGAGGACAACAGGGGGGTCTTCATCCCATGAGCCTCTGTGTCTGGAAGTCAAGGGGCGAGAAAAGAGATCATCCCTCTGTGTAGAAAAGCCTGCCAAACCAGCCAGTGTCCCAAAAGATTCCCCACCAATCTCAGACTGGCACATTCTGACGTTCATCTACATGAAATGCGGTCACCCAGGGGAGCACTCATTAATTACTTCCCTTGTGGTTTCACACTTATGTTGCCAGTGCGAACGTTGCAGTTTCACACTTATGTTGCAAGTGCGAACGTTCTAATTAATTGGTGGGAGCGCTCTAAGGGGCACTAGGGTGGTCCTCGTTCAGGAGACTAACGAGTCAGGAAACAATCCACAAATGCTCCCCCTGGCTGATGTTTGTCTATATGAAATGGCAGCCACCCAGGGGAGCACTCATTAATTGTGATTAATTAAGTTCGCAACTAAGAGAGGTGAGAACGTTCTACTAGCGTTCCAAATGGGATATTGGGGTGGTCCCCGTTCTGGAGACGAATGAGTTCCATACATAGGAGCACTCCCGAACAGGTTGCGGAGTACAATACATGAAACACAGGGAAAAACACACAATACCAGGTAAGAGTACCCAAACAAGCAATGGTTCTGCCTACTCCATGCTTTAACTGATATCAAACGATGGGTAGACATGGAACATATGTTTCAAAATTATTTTCCTTCCCTATAAATGTGGCTCCCTGAAAAAGCCAGGCCACTACACCAGCATTAACCACAACAATTAATGTTTGAGACTAGATGATTAAAAAATTCCCAATTGTTACCTCCCCGTCTCCAATTACATCACTGTTGTGGAATACTCTCTTGCCTCAAAGGATGGTACTGCAATTGTTTCAAATGGTCTTGGTGCAGTGTCCCTGTTCCCCTTACTCCTGCAATGTAAAACATTGCAATTTTAGAGAAACTGTAATGTTTACATTGTAGAAAAAACTTTATATTTAAGGTGCACTGTTTGGTAGGACATTATAGGACTAAGACTGCCTATAGTGGCGGTCTACCAGACAGCCACTAGAGGTTCTTCCTCAAGTTCCATGGAGTTTGACTCCGTGAAATGATGCTGGTCATCCTTGGACTGTGTATGAGTGTGTCCAACGTCAGAGAAAATTCCTAGGAAAGCACTGAGGCAATGCTTTCCTAAGGCCTAATGTGCTTGTCTTGCATTAGGTCCTACCCATCGGATGACGTCAGAGAAGGTGAATAAAGTGAATTCAGCCCTTCACAATGTGGGAGTGAGGGGGGTGTGCAGCCTTAGAAACACGTCAATGTTAGGAATGCATCTATGTATTACTAACACTAAAGTTTTCCTTTAACTGCTAAAGTATACAGTAATATTTATGGTGTTTGAAGTGTTCCTTTAGCAACCGAACTTCACTCATCAATCCAACCCATAGATGCTCTAAAATCCTCCTATATAATGTAATTTGTGGTTTTGTGGAACGCAAACTGTGAGATTAACCAAAGAACAATGTGTTAAACTGATACTTTTTTGCTTATAGCAGGTTCTTTCTTCCTGTGGCCCCCTATGAATATCTGCTATGTTCTCACATCTAAACATAGCAAACTGCTTACATAATATGCTCCTTTTTATATCTAGCTAATTAAAACACATATTGGGATTTATGTACCCTGTGTTGTGCAAAGTGCCATAGATAATGTTTCTTTACTGGCACGTGGTATTGCTAAAGAAATCACATTTGCTTCTGACCTCAATAAAACAGGAAATCCATGTGTTCTATTTATCCTGATTTTGCAGGAAAAATTAGCATTACATTCCCTGGCGTGTCAGCTCTTGGGCTTTCTTTGGAATGCATAAATAAATCTCATGCTGCTCTGTTCAACTTAAATGATAAGAACAACCTAACAATTACTTCACTATTTCTAAATGTATACTTTCCTCCAGAAGTGCAATAGTGTAAAAGTGCAATTGTGATTAAAATCATAAAACTACAATCAACTCTATCAAACATGGTGCACTGTGACATAAATTCTATAAAATAATTAAATTAATTAAATTATTTTATCCAGAGGAGAGTCTTTAATGAGGAATATATATATTATTTATTCTTTTGCTCTTTATTTTGAGACCAAATGTGTGTGTGTATATATATATATATATATATATATATATATACACGTATATATATATATATATATACACACGTATATATATATATATATATATATACACACACACACACACACACACACACATATATATATATATATATATATATATATATATATATATATATATATATATATATACACATTTGGTCTCAAAATAAGGAGTAAAATAGGGGACACACAGTGTCTTACTGTGTAAGAACATAATTAATGATTCTTCAATTGGCCACTCACACTTAGAAGTCAAATATAAATATAATATTTTCATAATTCCCCCAATAAGTAAGATGGTGAGATGTTGAATTCTTAACCCAACAATATACAAGCCAGTGTATTCCAATGTAGATAAAGAATAAAATAACAAATTTTATTTAAATTACATATCAGTTTAAAATGCAGCATATCCAGTTAAAATAGGTCACCAAAAGCTATTCAACGTGATTCCTCAGGGACAAATGATAAAATGCACAGATATAGCAAGCAATACAACCCTCCTCCCGCTAAACCGACCTTTTAAATCGTTCTTAATTGATAAATCCCATTGTTCTATTGGTCCTCCAAACATTCAGCTGTTTTATCTTTTATTTTATAGTGGGGTATCTCCAACATAAATGATAGTATTGTTTGACAGGGTTCGAAATGCCCAGAGGAAAATTATCAATTAGTGGTAATTAAAAAACATTCTTCAAACTGCATATTAAATAGCTACTTTTCTGAATAAGGGAGCGGTTGAATATGTTCTTTCAAAGAGTTGCAGTAATAAGTAAGCATGTGGTTTACATTTTCTTAGAATTTTATACTGGTTTATCAGAATAAATGAAGTACCCCACGAGCAAGATTTTTAGGCATGTTTCCAAGAGAAATACCATACTATTTACATGCAGTAAAGGTTAAAATGATGTACTTGGGCACATAAATTATACTCAGAAAGGTGTTATTTTTCAGTGGTTTGGGCTGTCCAGAAACTGGATTGGATAGTATGGATAGCTACGAGAATAGTGTGGGGGAAAATGATAATGATTAATTATAAAATGTACTCATTTGATGGATTAAAAATTAAATACATTGAATTTGTTAAAAACATAAAACTAAACATTATTTAATTTTACTACTACAAAACAAAATAATGTGATCCTCACAATTTTTTCTATGTGAGCTACAGTGGCAAGAGGCAGACAACAGGAGAGCCACGTATACTATTAGTTTGTTTGTTTTTAGCTAATTTTATCATACAGAAAAACATATAATTTAAACATAATGCAGATAAGTGTGATACTCATTAAAACAACATTCTCTTTGAAATACAATTAAGAAGAAAAAATGGCTTTCATTACCTTTAATATTGAGACAAGCAGAATAATGTATTTATTTCCTTAACTCCCTTCTTACTGTATTTGTCTCTTTTCCTTCTCCTCACCCCCATTTGTCTTTTCCCCCCACTTTTTCACCCCATTTATATCTTTTTTCTCATCTTCTCATCCTTAAAGAATGTCTCTGTACCACCTCCTTACCGACATTTATGTCTCTTTTTCATCTCCTTGCACTTATACCATGTCTCTTAAAGGAACACTAAAGTGTTAGGAATACGAAACTGTATTCCTAACGCTATAGTAAGTCTCTGTCCCTAACTTTCGGTCTGCCTCATCCTTCCCCAGCAATGGACTAAAACCCTGTTTTCACTTACCTTAATACCAGCAACGAGTTGGCTTGGCACTGGCTCCATCTCTTACACTGCCAAGTGAGAGTTGGAAGGTGTTGTATGGTTCCCACAGCACCCCACATGCCCCTGATATCTACTTGTCTCTCTGTGTCTACAGACAGTCTGTTTAAAACACTAAAAAGATATACAAGAGTATATAACAAAAATGAGAACTCTAAATATGATTTAAAACACACACACACACACCAAAGTGTAAAATACAACCTGCAAAAGGTCTACAAATTTGAATCTAGGAGAAGAAAAAAAATCACAATAGTGTAATATGTATAAAAGGAGGACACCAGGTGGGAGAAGAAAAACACTCACAAGATGAAACTGGACCTGGCTGGAAATGATTTCCATATAGATCCACTTGCAGTGGAAAATGACTCTGTTTTATCTTGCTTTTTGTAAGTGCATATATCCATTACATTTTTGTCCAGACAATATTGCACTATTTGTGGTCTCTCTTCTTCTGTATACCAGACGTTGCTGCCACAGACCTCATGATCTAGATAATAATCCTGTTATATAAAAATGAGGTATAATTGATAATATAAAAAAATATAAAAAAATAAATTTAAAAATATATATGTATAAATAATCTCTTTAGTCACTTCTTTAATTTACACTGAGAAATAACTCCTCTATGCATGACTGCATGTGAAATACCATATTACTACTCCAATTTGTGCTCCTTTATATCTGCTATTCTCATAGTGATTATGACTGAATGTGACATAACATCTTTCTACTGCATTTTGTTGTTTGGCCATATATCTGCCATTCTTATGTCTGTGTTATCAATGCCTCAATAAAATAAATTGATTGACAAAAATGTAAAATACATATCTAAATAATGATATATATCTAAATAAATATTTACATCTAAGATTAAAATTTTCACTAATATATTGAGAGTTATACATGTAAATGCCAGCAAACACGAAAACCAGTTGTGGAACTAAAGTAGAGAGGGCCCTGGTACAAGAATGTTTTTTGAGTCCCCCCTATCGCAAAGATGGAAAAAAGGTAGATCCCAGTCTGTTGTACAACTGTCAGGTTACTTTGTGTATCAGTCAGAGGCATGTCACAGGCTGGCATTACATTGCAGGGTATTGGGGACACTCCTACCAACTCTCAGCTTGTCCCCAGCGATTCTCACGCCAGCCGTGATAACCCCGGCTCCTTTAATGACGCGGCTAATGAGCGCCAACGTCATGACGCTAAGAACGCCACAATGTAGTGGCACCCCGCCCACACATCTTGTCACACACCCCACAATGTAGTGTCAACCACCCTATACATCATGTCACCCACCCCACACATCTTGTCACCCACCCTACAATGTAGTGTCACACATCCTGTCACCCATCCCACACATACTGTCACCCACCCACACATGCGGTCACCCACCCCACAATGTAGTGTCACCCCACACACATACTGCCACCCACCCCACAATGTAGTGTTACCCCTCACACATACTGTCAACCCCCATAATGTAGTGTCACACCCACACACACTGTCAACCCCCACAATGTAGTGTAGTGATTCCCCGCCCACACACAGTCACCCCCCACAATGTAGTGTCTCCACCACACATATTGTCAACCCCCACACTGTAGTATCACCCTCCTCCCACACACGGTCATCCCTCACACACACACTGTCACCCCCTCAACACTGTGATCCCCCCACACACTACACACCATCACCTACACACAGTAACGGCCCACACACACTGTCACACACATGCACTGTCACTGCACTGTTTTAGTCCATGCGAACGGCCGCCAGGGAGCTAGCGTTTGGTTCTATGCACACGAATGGAAAGTGCCGAACCAGGGGGAATAAAATATGGGTTTTTACAGTCGCTGACCTGGCCCATAGTCGGTGGGCAGGAGGCCAGCTTCCACACTCCTCCAGGAGTCCATGGAAAACGTCTCTGGAAAGTGGCGTTTGTCACACTCACTTCCTCTTGTTCCTTCATAGTCCCTCCTCCTCCTGCCATATTCACCACAACATTGTGATACTCACCCTCCCAACCATGTCACACTCACCCTGTCACATTAACCCCTCCAATCCTGTCACACCTCTCCCCTAACATGCCACACTTGCCCTGTCAAATAACTCCCTCATTCCTGTCACAATTACCTCCCCTCGCCCCGTCACACTTCCTCATCCAACTATGCCATGTTCACCCCAAGCCTGTGGTGCTCACCTCCCCAACCATGCCGTACTCACCCTGTCACATTAACACTCCCTAATCCTGTCACACTTACCTCCTCTCGCCCCTGTCACACTTCCTACTTCAATACTTGACGGTATCCTCTCAGCCCAACTCATCTAAATCATTACTATAGCGCAAGTGAAGGCTGTTTTATTTCTTGCTCCCAACCAGCACATGAATGTCCTTCACCTGGTAGCCCGTTCTAAGCATGAGTAATTCCACTTAATTTCATTGTTTATTGTGCTCACTGCTTGCTGTGCAATCTGTAGGAAATTTAATTTAAATGTGAGTTCCCCATCTACTATGTTACATGAATGCCTTTTTTTCTACAGCAATTTACTTGAGCAGAAAATAAATAGTGCCTTTTGTGTACATCACAAGGAAAGCAGACACAAAATGAGTTTGTTTAGAGCAGTAATGATTCAGATTTAGACATAACTAATACCAAAACCCTACCAATGATCATCTAGCTCTGAATTTGTCATGCTTATTCTTTCCATCAGACATTGTGACCATTGAAAATTGTAATAAATGTCATGTGAATAAAAGGTAATTAAGCTTATCCAAAACATGAGTTTTTTTTAAAACTTTTATAATTTAATACAGAGGAGGTAGTGTGCTTCATCTCTATTCCTGGGATTTTCGGGGTCCATATGAACTTTTACGCTAGTTATAGATTCCAGTTTATTTATCCATGTGTCCCAATCCTCTATCTGTGTGTATCTATTTCCTATATTCGTCAGTATACCCCTTTCCTTTTTCGCTTGCCATATGACTTGAATTATTAATTCTTGGATGTGTGGAATTATCACTGTTCTCCAGTTACGTGCTAGTAGAAGTTTTGCTGCCGTAATGATATGTATTATTACCATTTGTACTTTTTTTTGCATTTTGGGCCACTCTAGGTTTAATAAAACTACGTCAAGCTTGAATCTTATTTTCATTCCAGTTATTTGATAAATTACATTCATTACTTTCTTCCAATATTGACTTACAGGAGCACAGTACCACCAGCTGTGGATCAGATTACCTTCATTAACATTGCATTTCCAACACCTATCTGATGTTTCTGGAAAGAGTCTATTTAGACGTTTTGGTGTCAAATACCATCTATTACCGAGTTTAAATTGTGTTTCTGTAAGATTTAGGCAATGTATGTGTTTGTATACTTTACTTAGGGAGCTTATCCATTCTTCTTCTTCTATGGATACTTGTAGTTCTTTTTTCCATTTGTTAATCAATTCTATTGGTTTATAATATCTCCATCCATATATAATTTTGGAGCATTTTGCCAGTAGGTTCTTATAGTTCTGTAGTTCCAGAAGATGTCTGAGTTTTATATTTTTCTCCTCCTTGTTCTTGGATAAATGTTCAGCAATGAAGCCCTTGATTCTCAGGTAATTATAAATTTAATTCCTGGAGATAATGAATTCCTCCATGATTTGCCTAAAGGGTTTGATTTTATTCTCCACTACTATATTTTTAAATTCCCTAATCCTCCCAATTTTCCAGGTGTCTATTTTTATATTTTCCATCATGTCTGAAATCATAGAGAATATTGAATGTTATTTTATCCCACCAGCTTGTTAGTTCTTTAACCCCTTAAGGACGGAGTCAATAGTACACGTTCTGATCAAAATAAAATGTAAACAAAAACTGGAATTTGCGCTATATGTCTGTTCAACCGTAATTCACCTCTTTCATATTAAGTGCACCCACACTTATTATATATCATTTTGTTCAGGAGAAACTGGGCTTTAATTTCTCATGGACTATTCATATTTGAAACATGATTTACTATGCATAAAATTTAAAAAACTGAGAAATTATGATTTAAAAAAAAAAAAAAATTGTAGTTCCGCCTGACTGCTGTAAATGTCATGATACTGTTAGTTTTAACCGCAAAACAAAGCACATATTTGGATTAAGCAAAGTCTCACAAGTACAACAGTACCCCCCATTAACAGTTTTTACTGTGTTTTGGAAAGTTACAGGGTCAAATATAGCACATTCCATTTTTCAGTTTTTTCACATTGAAATTTGCCAGATTAGTAATGTTACCTTTGAGACCGTGTGGTAGCCCAGGAATGAAAATTACCCCCATGATGGCATACCATTTGCAAAAATAGACAACCCAAGGTATTGCAAGTGGGGTATGTCCAGTCGTTTTTAGTAGCCACTTAGTCACAAACACTGGCCAAAGTTAGCCTTCATAATCGTTTTTGTGTGAAAAAAGCAAAAAACAAATATTTGGCCAGTATTTCTGACTAAGTGGCTACTAAAATTGACTGGACATACCCCATTTGCAATACCCTGGGTTGTCTACTTTTGCAAATGGTATGCCATCATGGGGGTGATTCTCATTCCGGGGCTACCATACGGTCTCAAAGGCAACATAACCAATCTGGCACATTTCAATGTAAAAGAAATGAAATGCAAGCCTTATATTTGACTCTCTAACTTTCCAAAACACCATAAAACCTGTACATGCGGGTACTGTTATACATGGGAGACTTCACTGAACACAAACATAAGTGTGTCAAAACAGTAAAACATATTACAACAATAATATTGTCAGTAAAAGTGCAGTTCATGTGTGAAAAATGCAAAAAACTTCACTTTTACTAAAAATATAATTGTTGTAATACAAGTTACCATTTTGAAACACTAATATTTGTGTTCAGCGAAGTCTCCTGAGTAAAACAGTACCCCTCATGTACAGGTTTTATGGTGTCTTTGAAAGTTACAGGGTTAAATATAGTGCTTGCGAATTAAATTCTCTGCACTTTCTGCCTGGGTTGTCAGGCACGTCAATCAAATTTTAGTTAATTAAATCACATAATTATGTTAAAAGATTGCTTAAATATACATGTAGAATTGTAATATATATACATATATATGTATTTAAATTCTACGTGTATACTTATGCAGTTATGTAATTATATATATTTATCTATATATAAGTATTTGCGGTTATTTGTATTTTATATATAGATAGATATATATAGAATGTCATTCTAAGTGCATTTTGTTACCAATATATATATATTAATAACAAAATACAGTTAGAATAAAATTACATATGTATATATAATTTATTTAAATTTTTTTAAAAATATTTTATTTATTTTATTATTTTATTTCTTTATTATTATAATTATACGTGTATATATAAATATAAAATATATATGGATGTATTATATATATATAATATATATATCTTATAAATATGTAACGTCATTCTAAGTGTATTTTAATACTAATATATGTACTTATATTAATATTAAAATACCCCAGGTATGATGTTACATATATATAAGATGTATATATATTATATATATATAATATAAATATTTTATATATACACATTAAGTTTTATTTAAAACATGTTTAATTAATTTATTTTATACTTCCCACCAGCAGGGGACTGTCTGACATTTCAGACAGCCCCCCTGCTGGCAGATCCAAAGCCAGCTATAGGGGGCCATGTGATCGCTCTTTTGGCCCACGGGGACCTGATTTTCCATGGGAGGGCTGTCTGGGCTGTCAGGCAGTCCTCCCAAAGAGGATAGCGGCGGAGGTAAGTCCACCGGAGATCCTGGGGCTGCAAGCCTTTACAGCGTTCTATGCCGCCGCAACGGCTTTAAAGCCCATTTAATGCGGGATGGCATGGAACGCTGTAACGGTGTTAAAGGGTTAAGTATCTGTGATTTGTTTTGTGCGTCTTTAATCGCTTTTTTGTTCAGATCTAAAACCCCAAATAATGAGGACAAATTGTTTACCCCTGTTGTACCAAGTTTATTTGGTTGCTATATTATTTTGAGTGAGCAAAATGTGGAAGAGTCTGCTAGCCATGTTAAATCGCATAATTTCTGGACACCCCAGACCTCCATCTTGCTTTGACCTAGCTAGATTTTTCATTTTCACCCTAGCTTTTTTGCCTCCCCATACAAATTTACAGAACGATGAATGTAATAACACTAACCAGTTTTCTGGAAAATTAAGAGGTATCATTCTCCATAAGTATAGCCATTTTCGTAAAATGTGTGGTTTTAGAATGTGAATTCTACCTGACCAGGAAAAACCTAGTCCTTTCCAATCCTTTAATTTTTTTATTAGTTTGTTTTAGTAAAGGTAGAAAATTAGCTTTGATTAGGTCTATTAATTCTGGAGTTATAATTATGCCTAAATAGCTTAATTTATCCTTATTACCAGAGAGCCCAATATTTTGTACAAGCGCATTAGTTACTCTTTTATCCATATTTTTAACCATATATATTGATTTCTCTAAGTTAATTTTATATCCTGTGACTTTAGAGTATATTTTTATTTCCTTCAGTAGCTCTGGGACCGAGATTTCAGGTTCTTCTAATGTTAATAGAATATCATCTGCATATATGTCCAGAAATATCTTTAGCGGGGTCAATTACACAATTAACACTCCTGCTGTACATTGCCAACAGACATCTCAATAATCCTCAAGTTACTTTTATTCAGAAGAAGAATTGTGCTATGATCCAGTCCACAAGCTATACATGCTAGTGAGGGCCATGGTGCAAAATCTTTTTATGGGACGGGGGGCCCCTAACACGTGTGTGTCCAAAGGTAGATCTTTAAAAAGACACTATAGTTACCAGAAAAACTATAGCTTAGTGTAGTTGTTCTGTTGTGTATAGTCAGTCCCTGCAGGCTTTTCAATGTAAACACTGCCTTTTCATAGAAAAAGCAGTGTTTACATTACTGTCTAGGGACTCCCCAGTAGCAGTCACTCAAATGGCCTCTAGAGGTGCTTCTTCAGTCAGTGCTGCACAACATTAAATATCAACGCTCTGATCAGTTTTTTGGAAACTTTTTTAAAACAAGGGTATTCCAACCTTGCAACAATGACAAACCCAAACCAGGGGGAAAGTATTCCAAGTAACCACCATGTACTTGCCTCCTCAAAATAGACCCCATTCCAGGCCAGTGCCCATAGTTAGTGGGACGGGTATGGCCCATTAACTCTCTATGCCATCCCATGCAAATTCCTCTGTTTCCTTTTGTTTCACCTCCACAGTTTACCTTTAGATTGTAAGCTCACAGGCAGGGCCCTCTACCTCTTGTATCGGTCTGTTCTTATTGTATTGTCTTTTTCCCAATTGTACAGAATATGTTTGCCGCTTTATAAATACCAGTAATAAATAAAATAAAAAAATATGACCTGCAGTTATCTCCAAGTAACAGATAATTGTGTTATATGAACACTAACTTATTGTGAGAAACCTTATCAAACACCTTGGCAAAATCCAAGTAGATCACATCCACTGTAACACCCTGGTCTATACGTCTACTTAATTCTTCATAGACTGCAACTAAGTTAGTTTTTCATGACCTATGTTTCAGAAAACCATGCAGATTTTTGCTAAGAACAATGTTCTTCTCAGTGAATTCCTGAATATCATCCCTCAATAACCTTCCAAATACTTTCCCAGACACAGAAGTTAAGTTCACAGGTCTATAATTTCCAGGCAAAGATTATGAACCCTTTTTGAACATAGGAACCATATCTGCCTTCCTTCAATCCTCAGATAAATTTTCTGAAAGAAAAGAATCTTGAAATATTAAAAACAGAGCTTTGCTTATTTCTACACTTAGCTCCTTAAGTACAAGAGGGTGAATAAAGTCAGACCTTTTCTTGATTCATCCGATCACAATTTTTCTGCAAGTTTTTTGCATCAAGCATTTGCAATATCTCTCTCTAGCCATAGGTTCCTCCTTAATATATGCGGTCATATAATTATGACAGCTTATTCATACCTGCCATATATGCCTCCCCACTTTCCAGAAGAGAGGTCAAAGCTGTTGACCTGCCCTCTCACAGCAGACTAGGCACAAAGTATTACTGAAGAACTCTGTGCATGGTCCTAACGCCATGTGAGAAAGAAACAAAGAGAAAAACTGCTGGTCAGATTTCAAAATGCAGAACAGGTTCCTTTTTTAATCATTAAAGGTTGATTTGTCAATTCAATGCAAACATCAAATTATATTCCAAAATAGCTGAACTTCTCCAATTTAGCTATGTTTCAGTTTGACTCAAATTAGAAATCTACTTTAAATTCCCAACAATTCACCTTTCACATGTAAGTAGATATGGTTGGTAACATGGTTTGGAACACCAGTGTTCTGTCAATGAAATGTTTGGTTTTAGGTTGATGTGTCCTTTTGAAAGCCATGAGAAGATAGTTTAAGCGTTTCAAGGCCAGCCTTAGCTGTTTTGTTTGATATCACGCAGAAATGAAAAAAGGCACATCAAATATTAAGATAAAGTGCAAGGACGAGCTAAGCCAGCTACAGGAACGATTTGGGGATAGAAGGATATGAAATACAAACCCCTACAGAAAATGTTGTGAGAGTTTTATAGCTCATTCAAAACATAGCAGCAGATGTGCCGTGTCAGCCATAACAATACTTTGATAAAAATATAAAAACATGCATGGAATGGGAAGGTAGATTTTCTGTAATAATGTTGTGAATCCCTGTCCTTAGTCATACAGAAAGACATATTTTTTATGTAATTATGTATTTGGGAGTGGGGATTCCTCAAACTGCTATACTTATTTAGCGTTCCCAGAAGCCCTGCAGGACATGAGAGGTGGAACTTGAAAAATATTTAACATTTTCTTTCTCTAAAGTCATGTTTTAGAATAACAAAGCATACACGTAGGAAATGCTCTTTGCCAAAACTCAGGCGGTTATTCTCTAAACTCTGAATTATTGTTTATTAAATTCCACCTTGCAGGTTTAAAACTAAAATAGCTAAGAAATGCTCCTACTCATCAATAGTCACAGCTTAAAGGAGCACTGCCACCTATTACTGATACATTATTATTATTATTTATAAAGAGCAAACTAATTCTGCAGCACTGTACAAGCAGTTGGGTATACAGGAACAGAAGGTGCCGTGGGCCCTTATATAAATAGTATGTGCTAGTACTCACAAAAGGCAATCAGTGATTGGCTGATAGTGTCAGCACACACTCTCAGCCTATCTCTGACTGCCATGAAGTCCTTCCTAGAGTGGATGACAGCCAGGAAGAAGGAAGAGAGGTGGCCGAGTTATTGGACACCAGGAGACCACATTTAGGGTTAAAATGTTTGAAAATGATTTAAAACCTTGTAGTTAAGACGATACACAGACACGCCTACCTTTATAGCAACTGCTTGAAGATGAAGCTGTTAGGCGGTTGGGAGTGTTTTTTTTTTAAATCCTCTGTTTTACCCCATGTTTTGCAATATATATTTCAATTTGCTACAATTTTTATTTTAGTAGATAACGCTGCTAGCATTTGAACTGTTTATATACAGTCTGACCCTTGAATAAAGCTTCAGTCAAACATTGGGCTATCTTATACGAGAGTCAGCATGTTTATATTTGTGATTATTTGCCACAATGTATCACCACTGTTTCACTGTTTTGTATTCTGCACCTTTTATGCATTTAAACAGTCATTTAATTGCATTTTTCGATTTCTTGTTTTTATCGGATGTCTGCTGACTTTCTAAGCAGCAATAAGATAATTGTCTGTTTTCAGTTACCTTCTTTTTCTGTATTAAACACCTTTTCTCTTTGGTACAGTGTTAGGTTGCTAGGCAATGATTACTATAACCCTGTATAGTCTACATCAAAATGCACCAATCATGACAACCATTATTTAACCAATAGATATGCTTGTTCCAGAATGTAGTGTCGATAAGGTTGTGGCTCTCTGCCAAGACTACCCTTCACCCTCATGAAACAGAGGCTTCCAACATAATCCAGCAAGCTACTGCATGGATTGCCAGTGCCATATGGTGAATGGTATATATTCCTCCATTTTCCAATACCATCTGAGCAACTGAGAAACCGGTATTTAGATTAGCATGTTTAATAAGATAAACATCTGGTATCAATTTTGTCAATGTGAAGATTGAAAGTATCCCCAATAGAAGGTGAATTTGCCATGTGTACATTGTGCAGGTGTCATGTTCCATTACAGAAGAAGAGAAGTCCTGTCCACAAGGTTACACATTGACAGTTATGACTTCACATATGATACTATGTATGTTGTGTTTTGTATGTTGCTGTGGCAGGGCTTAATAAGCAGCTTCTGGGCACTCAAAGAAGGCATTTCATCGTGGATATATGTAATATATAAAAATAACACGCATCTGTTCCTTAGCAGATCTTAAAATTAGGTAAATACCTAAGACAGTCACACACAGCTACAGGCAGATAGTAACACATACACAGTTACAGACAGCCACACACACTTATAGACAGTTACCTCTTTTCATTATTGGCACTGGCTGGGAGAGGCAGTAGAGGTACTCCTTACTGCTTAGACATGTGAACCAGCAAATTTTTTGTTTCATATGAATGAATTCGTACTAAATCAAAATTTCATTCATCCACTCCAAATTTCGGCCGTAAAATATTGTTTTTTTGGATGAAATTCGGTAAAAATGCGTTTGTTTTCGCTCATTAGGATGAAAGTAACACTGCTCATGAGCAAAAAAAACGCAAGGAGGGAGCTGGCAGCGCAAAATAACTAAAATGAGGGGGACATAGTGCCCCTCCCCCCGCACCCCTTCTCAGGCTGCAGGGAGAACCAGCTGTTTTTGTTTCTCCTCCGTGCTGTGGGGGTTAATACTCCCGCAGCACGGATTACACCACCAGTAAAGTCTCCTGGTGCAGGGAGAATTAGTAATAGCATTAGCCACCAGTGTGGGGAGATTTAACCCGTGCAGGGCTGCAGGGAGACTCTTACATGCACAGGTTAAGTCTCCAGCTGCAGGAGGATCCAGGTTTTTTTTGTTTCTCCACAGTGCTGTGAGGGTTAAATCTCCTGCTAATTATATCAAAACAGATAATGCACACTAGAAACACTAGAGAAAGCTTATACAAATACTTTAATAAACCAGCAATTGGTACAATAAGCTTAAAGCAAAAAATACAAAGTGACAACATAAAGGTATAATAAATAAACAATAATAATTACCACAATTCTCTCAAGTCTATAGTGGCAGAAACACGAGTCCCCAATACCCCCAACGTTTCGGCACTTACTGGCTGACTCTTTCAAGGGTAAGTGCCGAAACGTTGGGGGTATTGGGGACTCGTGTTTCTGCCACTATAGACTTGAGAGAATTGTGGTAATTATTATTGTTTATTTATTATACCTTTATGTTGTCACTTTGTATTTTTTGCTTTAAGCTTATTGTACCAATTGTTGGTTTATTAAAGTATTTGTATAAGCTTTCTCTAGTGTGCTTTCTCTTTTTTGATATATTTAATGGTTGTCTGGTACTTGAGGTAGTACCTGTGAGTAATAGCACCTAATGGTATATATTTTTTCTGTATAGTGTCTCCATACGGTATTATTGGGATAATTCTCCTGCAGTACGGGTGTATTAAACGAAAGAACTGAAACGAAAAGGTAATGCATTCGGCATTTGCCCTTTTGTTTCGTATATAATTCGTATGAATGACTTTTGCTTATGTTATAGTAAACAAATACGAAAAAGTCAGAAAATTCGGACGAAATCACATTCGTCTGATAATGAATGTACATATCTATTACTGCTTCACCCTCAGTATGCAGCAGTGACAGAGTTACCGGACGGCGGGTTCAGGCTGCATTTAGCACTGCCTACTGTCCATTTAGCTCCCCCTCATTGCCAATTCAGCCTCATTTCCTGCCTCCCATTTAGCCTTCCCCCACTGCCTTTTAGGTTCTCTAAAAGACCCGGGTAGAGGATCATCAACCCGGGTGCCGCACGGCCATACTACACATAGCGCAATCTGCTTTATATGTGGTTCTTTGTGCACCTCCCTCACACCTGTCACCCAGGGCATATATGAGCTATGTCGGCCGCATTGCACCCCTCCTGCCATGACTCACACACCCATAAGGCCGGCCCTGAAGTGTACTTAGTTTTTAAAACATGGTTTGTCCATTTTGGCTTTATTAATGTTAAATAGATCATAGCATGTGTAATATGTCATGTGATGTTGATCATCTGGGGTTGTATTTACCTAGTTTTAAGACCTGCTAAGGAACACATGATTGTTATTATGTCCTGATATGTAAAACCATAGAATTCAAGGATTGTGTACTTTCTTTTTCTCATGACTGTATATATATATATGTATCTGTACATATAAAAAAATGACATGGTACATATAACCATTAGTACTATATAACTGTTTAGATCTGCTGAACAGGTCACTCAACAATTAGTGTCTTAAAATGCATAGCTATTTTGAGGTAAAGTATTGCTTCAGGAAATAAAAATAGACATGTTATTTCTGTGTCTGTGAGTACATTCAGTGCTTGCTTTTATTTTCTTTGGATATGAAGCCTTGCAGCATCAAGTAGCCTCCTTTGTGTTTACCCCCACATGATCAACGGTTCCCGTGCATTGTTGAAAAGGAAACAATCCATTTGACCTATCTAAGTGAGTTAGTTGGACTTTTTATTATTCGAAAAACCAGCTGTCTATTGTCCTGAATTTTCCAGAATAATTTTTGGCTTGGCAATCTTTGACTAAATTTTGCTATGTGGATTTGTAATATTAATTTGGTGAATAAACCAATGTTGTGGCATGAGGGAAGGAGGCATGTGTAAAAAGAGAGGGAAAGAAAGTTGTTAAGTGTTTAGAATCGTGACAAGGCATATATATTATTATGGGTGTAGGAATCACAAAAATCTGTAGTATCCAAAACTTAAAGGAACACTATAGTCACCAAAAAAACTTTAGCTTGATTAAGCAGTTTTGTCTATAGATCATGCCTTTTAAGTTTCAGTACTCAATTCACTGCCATTTAGGAGTTAAAGGGACACTGCAGTCACCCAGACCACTTTAGCTAATTGAAGTGGTCTGGGTGCAGTGTTCATTTTGCTCCTAGTGCTGCAATCTTAAACATTGAAGTTCCAGAGAAACTGCAATGTTTACATAGCAGCACAGATTCTGCATCCAGTGGCTGTCTACAAGACAGACACTAGAGGGCTTCCTGAATCAAGATGGACCAGATTCAATGTTTTCCTATGTGGAGGTCTAATTTTGGACATCGGCGCTGGGAACAGATAAGTAAATAAAGAGTTTGTGGAGAGGGGGACACTATAGGGAACTGTAGTGCCAGGAAAACAGCTTTGTATTCCTGGCACTATAGTCTCTCCGCCACCCACTCTCCGCCACCCACTCGGCACTGAAGTGGTTAAAACCCCTTCAGGCACTTACCTAAATCCAGCGCTGGTGTCCCTCGGCGCTGGGTCAAGTTCCTCCTCCGCGCTTGTATTAGGCTTCCCCATGATCACTTCCAGCAGCTTCCAGCAGCTCTAATAATATTGCAGCAATGCCTCGATGTTGAGGCATCGTTGCAATAACCCCTCACTGCCGGTGGCCCCCGGAGAACACCGGGTGATCACTCCCCCTGGAACGATCACTTCCGGGTTGCCCCACGTGGAGCCCGGCAGAGCATCGGAAGCCATCAGGCAGGCTTCCGATGCTCTGCCTGTACTCAGTGCCTCGAGGGGTCAATATAACAAAAAAATTAAAATAATTAAATAATTAATTTTCAAAAACTTTTAACCCCTACTTCCCTCGCCCTCCCCATGTACTTACTGATCGCTGCCGTTCCCCCGCCGGTGATCGGTCTTCTTCTTAGCCCAGATAGTCCCCCCTCTCCAATTTTGGACCTCAGGGGCCATGTGACCGCTCTAAAAAAAGGGCGGTCACATGGCCACAATAGTTGATATGTATGATATCAATATGTATATATATATATATATCGTATATATAACGTCATACTAAGTGTATTTTTTTATCAATATATACATATATTAATATAAAAATACACTTAGAGCAAAATTACACACGTATATACAGTATATAATATAAATATATATAATAAATATATATATGATGTATATATATTATTTAAAAAAATAATAATTAAAAATTAAATAAAGAACTGTGAAAATAATTGTAAACAATTTACATATATATGTAATTTTATTCTAACTGTATTTTGATATTAATATATATTTATATATCAAAATACACTTGAAATGAAATTATATATACATCTATGTATATCTATATATACTACGTACGTCAAACAAAAAAACGGTTGTTAAGGACCTCGTAAGTACCTTGTACGACCACGGCAAATAGGAGCCCTGGACTTACCTGGACCGGCAATCCACGGCGTTTACGGTCGGAGGGGGACAACAGCAGTACCCCTGCAGCAGCTCCGGCCACCCCTGGCTCTCCAGTGCCATGTGATCACCATGATCACATCGCCGCAATAGGAGTTTAAGAGCTGCCAGCAGGGGTACTTTCTGAGCTGTCACAGTCCTCCAGACTGCTATAAAGCATTTTATAATATATTATACATATATATCTCAAAATACACTTATAATGAAATCATATAAGTTGGAAAACTGAAATGCGAGCCCTCTAAATAAGGTCTTTTAGCCCCCAGAGAACCAGGCACACCTATACGTGGGGGCTATCACTGTACTCAGATTGAAAAAAAAATGGTAAAATGGTTCCATGAAAAGAGTCAAAATACCCCAAGTTTAATACCTTAGGTTGTCTTCTTTCAAAAAATATATACATGTGAAGGGTTATTCCTGACAGATATCAGTGTTACAATGTAACTTGCATTAATTTAAAAAAAAATGGTTTGGAAATAACATAGGGCTGCTTGTACTTATAGCCCTATAACTTTACAAAAAAAGCTAAGAACATGTTAACATTGGGCATGTCTAAACTCAGGACAACATTTTGAAACTATTGAGCATGGGTGTTTTTTAGCGGTTGTAGATCCGTAACAGATTTTGGGGGTCAAAGTTAGAAAAGTGTGTTTTTTTTACATTTGTTCATCATATTTTATAATTTGTTATAGTACTTTATATGATATGATGAAAATAATGGTATCTTTAGAAAGACCATTTAATGGTGAGGAAAATGGTATATAATATGTGTGGGCACAGTAAATGAGTAAGAGGAAAATTACAGCTAAACACAAACATGCAGAAACGTAAAAAGAGCCCTGGTCCTTCACGGTAAGAAAATTGAAAAATGCTGTGGTCACTAATGGGTTAACAGATGCAAGATGTCCTCATGCACAGCGTGAGGATGTCCAGCATCAGTTAGGCAACTTTTGGTCGCCTAACCACACAGACCTGGTAGACTAGAGGTTGAGTTAACCTCTCAAGGTAATTATTGCAGTTTCTGAGTTACGGGGACTGGGACACTGCACCCAGACCACTTCAATGAGCTGAAGTGGTCTGGGTGCCTATAGTGTCCCTTTATGCACACACTCTGACAGACACACGTATTTATCCGCACATAAAAATGTGGTTAATGGCATTTACTGTTCCGACAGGAAATGTTGTACCGAGCAGCAATCATGCACATGGAAACCTGGTAATTACTTTTGGGGTCAAAGGCCAGTCATGGCTAATCAAATCCACAGGAGGGTTTTGTGCTGAGCAGCAATCAAGCACATGTAAATCTGGTAATTGCCTTTGGGGTCAAAGGCCGGTTACAGCCAATCGGATCCACAGGAGGGGTATTTAAACCCAGCTCTCCTCTTGCTCATTGCCCTGTCGTGGTTTCATACCTATGGTTATCCGAGAGTGCGTTCCTGATCTTGATTTTCTGGTATTTGACTTTGGCTTTGTTTTGACTTCCTTGATATCTGGTATCCTTGACTTTTGGCTTTCCCTCATCTTTGTGTCTGATTCTGTGTCCCTGACCTCGGCTATTATTTTGACTATTCTTGAAGTCCGGCCATTCTAAGGTCCGGTTATACATTATCCTTAGTCCTAGGTGTGACACAGTACTGCGTGCTGGATCAACTTGTAATCAAGACACAGACACACACTGGCTGATACACACTGACAGTCACACACACACAGACGTCACTGACAAAACCAACTCACTGATTTGACACACACACACACACACACTGACAGACACACTGACACACACACTCATTGGCACTCTCACTGATTTGACAAACACTCACATACACACTCACACACTCAAGACACACATATACACATATACACTCATACACATACACACACATATACGCTATGCTCATACACACACATACACTCATACACACACACTCACAAATGATTATAATTATTATTATTACAATTATTATTAATTAACATTTTCCACTTAGCCTCCTTATCTGGAGAGCTGGTGTGGATTTGTCATTGGGGGTCCAGTGGGGCTGCTGGGAGGCGTGCGGCTGTGTTTGAATCAAGGGCAGGGAGCTGTGATCTCCCTGCTCTTATCCCTCGTGCTTCGCGGGTCGTCTACTGATGCCGGGAGCTGGAATGACATCATATTCCGGCTCCCGTGGCATCAGCAAACGGCACGTGAGGGAGCAGAGCAGGGAGATCACAGCTCCCTCGCCGCCTCTGATTCGAACACAGCCGCACGTCTCCCAGCAGCCCCACTGGACCCCAGGGACAGGGGAAACACCGGGGAAGCCCGAGTGGGCGTTTGGGGATGGCTTTTTTGCCGTCCCCTGGTTAGTGCCGCCCAAGGCAAATGCCTAGTCTGCCTTGGGCTAAATACACCAGTGTACATACAGCCGGCTCACCACACACACACACATTGTATATAGCCAGCTCACCCCACACAAACATTAAATACAGCCAGCACACATACAACTATTACACACTGCACACATTACGTACAGTTTGAATTTTTGAGCTGATTTTATAGTAAAGGTATCTAAAAGATGGGTGTTACATGTTTAGAGAGGGGCAGCGAGAGGCCGCAAGTTCAGTGCTTCAGTAAACATGCCTCTGAGTCTGGGGTTATTAAAATAGTGAGTGAAAAGTAAGTGTACATGCAGAATTCTACATGGGAGTAGCGCCAGTGTATATAAATGTGTGTGAACGTAAGTGTGCATTTGTGTGAAGTAACAGTGGTTTTATTCAGAGTATGTATTATTTACTATTTGCTTGGATTGCCCGTGTCTAGGTCTGTGAATGACGGAAATAAATTATATGTGTAATTGATGTTTGGGTTGTGTATTGCAGGTGTGAATCCATTTTATTGTTTGGACTCCCTGGTCTTCCATTTTCCCTTCAGTTCTGTGTCTCAGTCAATGAGCAAGCTCTGCGCAGTGCCATACTCTCAACTTTGGTATCCTGAGAAGCAGGACGCTGGAGAGTAAAGGGGGCTGGCCAGTGACAAGAGTGTGTACCCCCAAAGAGGCGGGAATTACTGGCAGGTCAGTCTGCAGTGAAGGCATGCCATATTGCCTGCTAGTAACTTAAAGGACCACTCTAGGCACCCAGACCACTTCAGCTTAATGAAGTGGTCTGGGTGCCAGGTCCAGCTAGAGTTAACCCATTTTTTTATAAACATAGCAGTTTCAGAGAAATGAAATTAGGAGGTTTTGGGCACTAATGCTAGCATTGGGGATTGTGAAAAAAACGCAGTATAAGGAGTTTCTGGCATAAGCACTGTGACGAGCCACCCGAAAAACGCTCTCTCCAGTGCTACCTATGTGGAGATATCCACCCGAAAGAGACACCAGCCCCCTGGAACTATGGGTCGGCCTCACGGCCGCAGAGTCCCGGTGGCCACCTTGAAGTCCATGCCGGCCAATTGGAGAAGTGCTACCATTCAAACTGTTTCCGCGCCCATTCTAACGATTGGCTGGCGAGACACCTCCCCTCTCTGAGTGCCAATTGGTGCAAATTGGTTTGCGCCTTTTCTCCTGATCGGCCGCCTCAAGGTTTACGTGCAAAATTTTAATCCACCGGCCGAAACAAAGTGATTCTGTGGAGCTATTTTTGGGTATGTACAGAGCCTCAAGCCCAGACTTTGTACGACGTTTTCTCGGACTCTGGACATCCGATAGCTCCGCTATTTGCAGAGATCATAGCTGGGACCAGGAGCTATTTGGGGATGTATGGCATGCAGGGACGCATTACTGTATAGTGTGTATTTTTGTGGTTTTGGTGTGTCTGGCTTCCTGTGTCTGGGAGATACCGTTATCTCCCAGACACAGCAAAGCCTGGACGGCCTTATGTTTTCATGTTACTTTGAATGCAGACCCCTCCCCTGCTGTGGGTCTGTGCATAAATACTGTGTATCTTACCTGAAATAAACAGTTCTATTTCACCCTTCACTAAGTCTCGACTAGTGTTTGGGTGATACCACAATTGCCCTTCTGCAAGCGACTATAATCACTGGCTAGCAGCTTTAATTATTATTTATTATTTATATAGTGCCAGCAAATTCCGTAGCGCTGTACAACGGGTGGACTAACAGACACGTAATCTTAACCAGAAAAATGGAGACACAGGAACAGAGGAGTTGAGGGCCCTGCTCAATGAGCTTACATGCTAGAGGAAGTGGGGTATAGTGACACAAAAGGTATAAGTAGAGTTAATGAAATAGGTTGCTAGAAAAGTATTCACTGAGAACTTTAGTTATTTTTGACAGCTGCAGGAGAGGACTCATGGGGGGGGGGGGAATGAAAACCCACTAACAGTTTAAATTATATGAAATCCTGAAGAAGTGTGGTTTCAAGGATTTTTGTAAGGATTGGAGACTGGGTGAAAGTCTAACGGAGAAGGGAAGGGAGTTCCACAGAAAATGTGCAGCCCTGGAAAAGTCTTGGAGGCGAGCATCAGATGTGGGAGTACGAACAGAGGATAGAATCATTCTAGGGCTAGGCACAACTAGGAAGGGGCGACCAAAGGCGGTAGTAACCCATCCTCGAGAGGGTATACCGCCACAAGCACCCTTTCCTAGCTATTTATCATTTACCCAGGATTATGAAGAGGGATATCTATGAACAGCTTCTCTATTTCAGTGGTAACGCCCAGTGCCCCACACGAAATAATCCCCAGTTTGACAGTCTACACAAAATTAGGCTCCTCATTGATCACTTATCAAAAAAGGAAGACTGCTTTTCAAGCAGTACAAACCATCAAAGCTGGCTCGCTATGGAATAAAATGTTATAAGTTGTACAAATGCAACACTGAGTAAACATGGCCATTTTGGATTTATGCAGGAAAAGATGGTCAACTACATCCACCAGGCTGCCCTGATTCTGTAGGGACTGTAAAGAATTCACCCAACAGATTATGATCTACTAAGCCACCCCTTGCTTGTCCTACCCCCTGTATGGTTATATCACCTATCCCCTCTTTTTTTCCTACCCAGGAGACATTCACAGAGAGCTGGAGTCTCCAGTCATTACCAGCAGGAGATACATAGGTTTGCCCTGAAATTCCGGCCTGGCCACATTCCGCACATTGTCCCGGCCCTTGATTTTCTACCACTTCCCAAAGGCCTAGGAAGATGCTTCTTGGAGGGAAGTCACTACTATTCAGGACAGACAATTGCTCTGTATAACCATCAGGGAGCTCCCCTGGGTTTTTCTGGATCCCCTGGGAGCTTCCAGTAATTCACAGAGGAATGGTCCTGACACCCTGAATCTATTTTCGGTACTCTGTGTTGTGCCCTCTGTATCTGGGAGATAATTAGTTTAACCGAGAACTGACTCAATTATCTCCCAGACACAGAGGGGCCTGGGAGGGCTTACCATGCTGTGGGTCTGTGTATATAAACCTGTATGTTTCCCCAATAAAACCAGTTGTTTTATCCATCATCAAGACTTGAGTGATGTTTGGGGATGCAAGAGCTATTGTTTTTTGGTATTTTTTTTTGGAGTCCTTTTTAATTTACTGCTGCCATTCACTATATATTATAGAGAGCTCCTAGACCTTTTTCTTTTTATATCCCAAGCCAACCTATAGCAGCATGAACTTGGAATAGTAACCAATTACACTACAAAACATTAGTGTTAATGCAGTACTGTGGTACAAACAAAGGCGGGGACAGAAAATAACAAGGGCTTAGGACCACATGTGGGATTTAAAGGAGCGACAGTGCAGCCAGTGTGAAGTGGTCTGGAAGTGTCCCTGGAGACAGCTAGAGTGGGTAAGAATGAAATGTATATAAATCATTAATCCTGAAAAGATGTAACCTTACTGTCACGATTCCGGAACCTAACACGCTAACAGGTCACAGAGAGGAAGGGTGCTATACCGGTCCTTAGAGTGGCCGGGCTAAGCACACTAAGAATAGTCAGGAGTCAAGCCAAGTAAAGGGAGCCAGAAAACGGGAGAACGAGAAACAAGCCGAGGTCAAAGGAGTGGAGAATACAGGAAAATCGGAATAACGAGCCAAATAATCAGTAACCAGAGAGAAACACGAGCAAACTGCAATACAGGTATCACAAGACCACAACAATAAATATCCTTTGCTTAATTCTGATTGGATAACTTCCAATCAGAATTAACAATCACACGTGAGAGATATCTACGCCTCCCACTGTGATTGTGGTACTGTTGCTTTAACATGAGTGACCCCGGCGTTTGCATAAATGCGCGGGCTCCCAGCGTGCAGCGTTATACATGCTGCCGCTGGGAGGCGTGGAAGAGGACGCGGGCGGCGCGCAGCGGAGAGGAGACGCCGCTTGCCGACAGGTAGGAGGAGGGGAGACTGCGGGCGGCGATGGACTGAGGGTGAGTGCTGCAAGTGGCGTGCAGCCTCCCCTCACAGCGGACCCCTGACATAACCCCCCCCACGAGGACCGCCCAACGGGCGGGACGCCGAAGGCATCAAAGGAAACCGCACATGAAAGGAGCAGATCAAAGAGGGTGCATTCAAATCAGAGGCAGAAACCCAAGACCGCTCCTCAGGGCCGTAACCCTTCCAATCCACCAGATACTGCAACCGACCCCGAGAAAAACGAGAATCAAGCAGAGCAGCCACTTCGTACACGTCACTGGAGACAGCGCGGAGGGAATCCGGACGCCTGAGAGTATGTGATAGTCTTTGTGATAATGCAGCTCCTACACCTGATTCTGAAGCGTCTACTTCCATAACAAAGGGAAGGGAAGGATCAGGATGGTGTAGTACGGGGGCAGTGGCAAATGCCTTTTTGAGAGTCTCGAAGGCTTTAATGGCTTCAGGAGTCCAAACCCTAGGGTGCAAACCCTTTTTAGTCAGTTTCGTGATAGGAGAAATAACTGATGAAAAGTTTTTAATAAACCTCCGATAATAATTGGCAAAGCCTATAAATCGCTGTATCGCCTTAAGGCCTTGGGGAAGAGGCCATGACAGTATGGCTTCTAATTTTGAAGGATCCATGCTGAATCCCAGTTCAGAAATGATATACCCTAGGAATTGTACTGATTTTTGGTCAAATAAACATTTCTCTAATTTGCAATAAAGACCGTTCTGCAGCAATCTCTTAAGTACCATCCTCACATGGGCATGATGTGACTCCAAATCAGGAGAATAAACAAGTATATCATCAAGATAAACCACGGCACAGACATGCAGTAAATCTCTAAGGACATCATTTATGAGGTCCTGAAACACAGCAGGAGCATTACACAGTCCAAAAGGCATGACTAGATACTCGTAATGCCCACTGCGTGTATTGAACGCTGTTTTCCATTCATCATTCTCTTTTATACGAACCAAGTTATAAGCCCCGCTGAGGTCTAGTTTAGTATAATATCTAGAACCTTTAACACGGTCAAACAACTCAGTGATGAGAGGGATAGGATAAGCGTTTTTAATTGTTATATTATTCAGACCCCTGTAGTCTACAGGGAGTGCAGAATTATTAGGCAAATGAGTATTTTGACCACATCATCCTCTTTATGCATGTTGTCTTACTCCAAGCTGTATAGGCTCGAAAGCCTACTACCAATTAAGCATATTAGGTGATGTGCATCTCTGTAATGAGAAGAGGTGTGGTCTAATGACATCAACACCCTATATCAGGTGTGCATAATTATTAAGCAACTTCCTTTCCTTTGGCAAAATGGGTCAAAAGAAGGACTTGACAGGCTCAGAAAAGTCAAAAATAGTGAAATATCTTGCAGAGGGATGCAGCACTCTTAAAATTGCAAAGCTTCTGAAGCGTGATCATCGAACAATCAGCGTTTCATTCAAAATAGTCAACAGGGTCGCAAGAAGCGTGTGGAAAAACCAAGGCGCAAAATAACTGCCCATGAACTGAGAAAAGTCAAGCGTGCAGCTGCCACGATGCCACTTGCCACCAGTTTAGCCATATTTCAGAGCTGCAACATCACTGGAGTGCCCAAAAGCACAAGGTGTGCAATACTCAGAGACATAGCCAAGGTAAGAAAGGCTGAAAGACGACCACCACTGAACAAGACA
The DNA here is from genome assembly GCA_933207985.1 of Pelobates cultripes. Lineage (NCBI taxonomy): Eukaryota > Metazoa > Chordata > Amphibia > Anura > Pelobatidae > Pelobates > Pelobates cultripes. Next base: position 142,936,819 of record OW240914.1, on the reverse strand, counting down.
CACAAGCTGAAACGTCAAGACTGGGCCAAGAAATATCTCAAGATTGATTTTTCTAAGGTTTTATGGACTGATTAAATGAGAGTGAGTCTTGATGGGCCAGATGGATGGGCCCGTGGCTGGATTGGTAAAGGGCAGAGAGCTCCAGTCCGACTCAGACGCCAGCAAGGTGGAAGTGGAGTACTGGTTTGGGCTGGTATCATCAAAGATGAGCTTGTGGGGCCTTTTTGGGTTGAGGATGGAGTCAAGCTCAACTCCCAGTCCTACTGCCAGTTCCTGGAAGACACCTTCTTCAAGCAGTGGTACAGGAAGAAGTCTGCATCCTTCAAGAAAAACATGATTTTCATGCAGGACAATGCTCCATCACACGCGTCCAAGTACTCCACAGCGTGGCTGGCAAGAAAGGGTATAAAAGAAGAAATCTAATGACATGGCCTCCTTGTTCACCTGATCTGAACCCCATTGAGAACCTGTGGTCCATCATCAAATGTGAGATTTACAAGGAGGGAAAACAGTACACCTCTCTGAACAGTGTCTGGGAGGCTGTGGTTGCTGCTGCACGCAATGCTGATGGTGAACAGATCAAAACACTGACAGAATCCATGGATAGCAGGCTTTTGAGTGTCCTTGCAAAGAAAGGTGGCTATATTGGTCACTGATTTGTTTTTGTTTTGTTTTTGAATGTCAGAAATGTATATTTGTGAATGTTGAGATGTTATATTGGTTTCACTGGTAATAATAAATAATTGAAAATGGGTATATATTTGTTTTTTGTTAAGTTGCCTAATAATTATGTACAGTAATAGTCACCTGCACACACAGATATCCCCCTAACATAGCTATAACTAAAAACAAACTAAAAACTACTTCCAAAAATATTCAGCTTTGATATTAATGAGTTTTTGGGGTTCATTGAGAACATGGTTGTTGTTCAATAATAAAATTAATCCTCAAAAATACAACTTGCCTAATAATTCTGCACTCCCTGTATACATGGCCTCAAATCGCCCTCTTTCTTGGCAATGAAAAAGAAACCAGCACCAGCCGGAGAGGAGGACCTTCTGATAAAACCTTTACGTAAGGATTCCTGTATGTACTTCTCCATGACCTGATTTTCTTTCTCAGAAAGCGGGTAGACCTTACCCCTAGGGGGCATAGTACCAGGTAACAGGTTTATGGCACAATCATAATTCCGGTGTGGGGGTAGCTTATCAGCCTCTCTTTTTTCAAAGACCAATGCGTGGTCTACATACACAGGAGGGACAGAAACAGAAAGTGGTTTAGCTGTAGGCACATTAAGTAAGCAAACAGGATGTAAACGGGCCATACAGTCTTGTTGACAAGATTCCCCCCAGGAGAGTATATCTAAACAACCCCAATCAAGTACCGGGTTGTGTTTAACTAACCAGGGAAAGCCCAGAACGATGGAAGCTGTAGGGGAGTCAATTATTTGGAAGGTTAACCTTTCCTTGTGTAAGGCACCTACGGCCATAACCATTTCTTGGGTTTCATGGGTCACCAGAGGTTTATCAAGTGGTCTACCATCTATGGCCTCAACGGCCAAGGGTGTGGCCTTTTGGATCAGAGTCAAGGTTGCGGTTTTTGCAAAGTTCTCATCCATAAAGTTGTCTGCAGCACCTGAATCGATCAAGGCTTTAGTTGTTATAGTGGTTTGATTGACCAAAAGAGTAACCGTAATAAATGGTCTGGAGATGGACACATGAGGTGCCTTAGGTGCCGAAGTTTCCCTGCAAACTAGGACAGTTTCTTTGGAGATGCCCCCTCTTTCCACAATAAAGGCATAAGCCCTCCCTTCTGCAATACGTTCTTTCAGCTTCAGTTAAGCCTATAGCACCCAATTGCATGGGTTCGGGAGATGGTTGATTAGGGGGAGGTAATGCTAGTAATGCAGTACTGGGTAAAGCAGGTGACCCCTGTGTATTCATCCTTCTTTGACTACGCCTCTCTCTAATACGGTTGTCAATAAGAATGATATAATCTATTACATCATCCAGAAGAACAGGCAATTCCCTGGATGCTATTTCATCTAGTATGTAAGCGGCCATACCCTCCTGAAAGGCTGTTACGAGGGCGTCGTTATTCCAAACCACTTCAGCTGCTAGAGTGCGGAATTCAATAGTATAATCCGCTACAGATCTATTACCCTGTCGGACCCTAAGCAGAGCTTTGCCAGCAGAAGCAACCCTGCCGGGTTGATCAAATGTACGTTTAAAAGCTGTCAAAAAGTCTGCAAAAGACATTGGGGGCGTATTCTCCCACATGGGATTAGCCCATGCAAAAGCTTTCCCGGACAAGTGGTTGATTAGAAAAGCAATTTTGGTTCTATCAGTGGGGTAGGAACGAGGATTCATCACCAAATGAATATCAATTTGGTTGAGGAAACCACGACACAATGCTGGATCACTGCTATAGCGCTGTGGTGGCGTCATGTGAACCACGTGAGTAGGAGCGGGTACTGGATCGGGAATGGGTTCTGGCACAGCAGCAACAACTTCTTGAACGGCAGGTTGCAAGTGGGCAGTACGAGCCAGTATGGTTTGGAAAGCCTGGGCAAACTGATCCATACGATGGTCTAAACCATCCATTCTAGCCTCCTGATTTACTAACAACTGTGGAATGTCAGCAGGTTCCATGGTGGCCCTGTTGTAATGTCACGATTCCGGAACCTAACATGCTAACAGGTCACAGAGAGGAAGGGTGCTATACCGGTCCTTAGAGTGGCCGGGCTAAGCACACTAAGAATAGTCAGGAGACAAGCCAAGTAAAGGGAGCCAGAAAACGGGAGAACGAGAAACAAGCCAAGGTCAAAGGAGTGGAGAATACAGGAAAATCGGAATAACGAGCCAAATAATCAGTAACCAGAGAGAAACACGAGCAAACTGCAATACAGGTATCACAAGACCACAACAAGGCACTGAGAGACAGGAAAGGTAAGTATAAATATCCTTTGCTTAATTCTGAATGGATAACTTCCAATCAGAATTAACAATCACATGTGGGAGATATCTAAGCCTCCCACTGTGATTGTGGTACTGTTGCTTTAAAGCCGGGTCACGTGAGTGACCCCGGCGTTTGCATAAATGCGCGGGCTCCCAGTGTGCAGCGTTATACATGCTGCCGCTGGGAGGCGTGCAAGAGGCGGAGAGGAGACGCCGCTCGCCGACAGGTAGGAGGAGGGGAGACTGCGGGCGGCGACGGACTGAGGGTGAGTGCTGCAAGCAGGGGTGGACTGACCGGTCGGGCACTTCGGACACGGTCCGAGGGCCCGGCCGGGAGGGGGGCCCGCCGCCAGGGCCGCCTTCAGGGGGCCCGGCGGCAGGGCTGAATTGGGGGCGGCAGAGGAAGGTGCCACCGGGTTGCCGGTCCGGTAGCAGCCTCGCCGGTCCGGCGGCTTTCCTCTGACTAACACTGAAGGGGGAGGAAGAGGAGCCTCTGTCTATCACACTTCCCAGCACAGGATGTGGGAACCGCAAAGGAGCATGATAGACAGATGCTCCTCCTCCTCCTCCTTCATCGTTAGTGAGCGGAATGCTGCCGGACCGGCAAGGCTGCCACCTGGTCCGGCGGCTCCAGCATCAAACGGCCGGCCCCCTCTGACTTGAGGAAGAGGGGGGAAGAGGGGGCAAGAGAGATATGGGGGAAAGAGGGCAAAAGAGATATGGGGAGAGAAGAGGGGCAAGAAAAAATATGGAGGAAGAAGGGGCAAAGAGAGATATAGAGGGGAAAAGAGGGGGAAAGAAGATATAGGGGAAGAGGGCAATAGGAATGGGGAAAGAGAACCGCAAAGAGATATATAGAGAGGGAAAGGGGCAAAAAGAGATATGGGGGAAGGGGACTTAAAGAAAAATATAGGGGAAAGAGGGCAAAGAAGAGATATAGGGGAGAAGAGAGGGAGGAAAGATATGGGGGAAAGAAGGGGAGCAATAGAGATGGGGAGAAGAGGGCAAGAGATGGGGGAGAAGAGGGGCAAAGAGAGATATAGGTAGGAAGAGGGGCAATAGAGAGATGGGGGAAGAGGGGGCAAGAGAGATATGGGGGGAAAGAGGGGCAAGAACAAATATAGGGGAAAGAAGGGGCAAGAGAGATATATGGGGGGAAGAGGGGAAGAAGAAGAGAATATGGGGAAGAGGGGCAATAGGGCATGAGAGATGAGGGGCAAGAGAGATGGGGAAGAGGCAAGAGAGATGGGGAAGAGGGCACAGAGAGATGGGAGGGGAGAAAGAGATAGGGGAAGAATGAGACACAGGGGGAGAAAGAGGGGGAATATAGAGATGGGGAGGGGGAGAAAGAGACAACGAGGGAAGAATGAGACATGGGGAGAAAGAGGGGGGATAGGGAGGGGGAGAAAGAGACAGAGAGGAAGAGAGATGTGGGGGAGAGAGAGACAGGGAAAGGGGGGAGAAAAACAGTGGAAGAGAGGGAGAAAGAGGCAGAGGGGTAAGAGAGACTGGGAAGGAGGGGGGGAGGAAGAAACATACAGAGGGACGGGGGAGACAAAAAGGCACACAGAAGGGCTGTAGATATCACTGGTGGATCCAGGGGGGCAACAGGGCAATTGCCCCCCCCCTCCCCTGTCCGCAGGCACCATGCGGGCAGGGGAGGGAGGAAGAGAGGACCTGGGAGCTCACCCTGCAGCTCCTCTGGGTCCTTCTTGCACGAGCACAGAGCGTTGCCGCGATTACCATGGCAACGTTACCGCTCTTGCGAGAGTCAGCTCTAGCCCTGGAGCTACGGTCTAGTGTTCACTCTCAACACTGTGACCCCCAGGGATTCCTGGTGGTCGAAGTGGTGAGAGTGAACTCTAGCCCCATAAACACACTGCCCACACACACACCATACACATTCACACACTGCCCCCATACACACCATACACATTCACACACTGCCCCCATACACACCATACACATTTACACACATTGCCTCACACACACACATACACTGCCCACCCATATACACACAGACCCCCATACACAGCCCCCATACTAACATTGCCACACACATACACAGCCCACACACCCTACACATTCACACACTACACCCCCACACACACACTGAACCTTTCACACACATTGCACCACTGCTCCTATTCCCTACTACAGCCCCATATCCCAGCAGATCCCAGGTAAGTTGTCAAACTGTTCTTAAATGGTTTGACTACTTACTCTGGAGCAGTAGTGGTTATTGTGCATAGATTATTTCTTTAAATAATTTACAAGTGCCCCAGTAGCCAGCCAGCCAACCCACAGGCTGGCCAGTAGCCAGCAAGTTAGCCAGCCCACAGGCCAGTAGCCAGCCCACAGGCCTACAGCAAGCCACAGGCTTACATCCAGCAAGCCCACAGCCTGCCAGTCGCAGCCAGCAAGCCACAGCCTGCCAGTCGCAGCCAGCAAGCCACAGCCTGCCAGCCGCAGTCAGCAAGCCCACAGCCTGCCGGCAGTAGCCAGCAAGCCCACAGCCTGCCAGCCGCAGCAAGCAAGCCCACAGACTGCCAGCCAGCAACAGTAATTAAGGTAAGAAGAGCCAACTTGGCTTAGGTATCAGCGAGCTATGTTGTGTTGCTATATTGTGAATAGAAACCAGAGTGTTGGAGAGACCACCCTCCAGGCCCCATTAGACTCCATTGTAGTCTCTAATGGGGCCTGGAGGGGATTCTTTCTAACACACTCTCTAAAGGACACTGAGATAGCCCCTGCTAGAAAGACCCCCCCTCCATGGCCCATTAGCCCTCAATTGTAGTCTCTGCTGGGGCCTCGAAGGGCTTATTGCCCTTTTGTTCCTTGTGTCTAAAGATTGTGTAGGGTGTGGCTGGAGGCGGGACAAGGGTGGCGCTTGCTGCCGAGTATGGGTGGGGCCTGTAAGGGGGCCCTTGATTTATTTTGCCCGGGGGCCCTGAGGGTTCTCAGTCCGCCCCTGGCTGCAAGTGGCGTGCAGCCTCTGCACACAGCCACCCGCGGACCCCTGACACTTACAGGGCTAAATGGCAAAAGAAAATCAGCAAAGGTCAAATAGGGTGTAATAGTTGACTCCAAATGTTATTATTAATGGTCCCAAGCTCATTTCCTTGCATATAACAATTTCCATCACTTTAGAATGCTTAACCCAAATCACCTTATTCAGAAAACCATTGGCCTCCAATATCCTCCTTATGAGGTGTGGTATACCAACTGGCCAATAACTCAGGGTAAGGCGAAATTGCAATGACTTATAATATTTAGGTCCTGCAAAAGTAAAGGTCTATCCTAACAGATGTCTGAAAAAAGCTTATAGGAGGGCTTTGGAGGTCGATCGTAGTCAACCTTAAGGCAGCCGTCCTTCCAGAAAGTCTAGTAGAATGATCAGGATAATAGCACCTTAGGATGCTGGGTGGGGCTTTATGAAGCAAACCTTTGAACATTTTTGGCCCCTATTGACCAACAATGTGCATCTGAAAGAAGTTCTCACCTCATATGCAAGTATTATGGCACATAGAGGCAGGAACCTGCAAGATCTATTGGTTCTGAGCCAGTTTATGAAGCAAAAATAAAAAATTATAAAATAGTTTATAGAACTAGCACCTGAGGAAGAGGGACACACATTACTCAAACAATATACTAAACAACAAAATAGTCAAATTCTATAAGTCAAACATCTTTGCTAAAGTAACACTATATGCCAAGTAGGTCAACTCAGCCAATAGACACAAAAGAGAATCCAGAGGGCCAACAGAGCTTTGTGCTACACAGATGTCAATTAACTGCACAGAGATCCCAAAGCCTGGTATGGTACTGCATGCTGTTGCAGCCTCAGACTTTAAGAGGACCTGTTGCCTAAATTTGCCCTGGCATCCAGATGTAATTCCATCCCAAGGGCCTACCTACCAGTATTTTGGCCTAAATTTTGCCTTCCTTCCTTCCTTCCTTTTTTTTTTTTTTTTTAAACGCACTACAAATACTACCCTGTGGCCCAAATTCCTTTCAGCCTGTCATGGGACCTTTTCCACCAGTGATGACTTGAATGGTTTAAATTTCACATCAATCAGAGATATGCATTCCCCCACTAAATTAGTTAAGTTGCAGAGACACAGCACAATACACTAAGGATCTCAAAGTCAAAACACGTTATACAAAGACTCAGATGTTTCTGATAATAGACTTATGCACAGATCCCTTTCCATTGGTCCAAACGAATCAAATGCTTGTGAAATCTAGGCACAAACAAATCGATTTTGTCAAGCAAATCCAAACAAATTGATTAGTTCACCCATAGACTGACAGGTATTTGATTTTTTTGCCACAGCTTAAACGGACTTTGGCTCAAGACTAATAACGAAGGACTAAACTTTTTTTTTATTTTTTATAATTCTTTATTTTTGCATGACATTGAAAGACATTGTACATGAATATCAACCACGTATATAGCGTATAACATAAGAGCATGGCATGAGGCGTGATAACCGGCAGTGATACAGAGTCATACATATTGGTATTGGTATGATAACTGTGTGCTCTGAGTCTCATATGCATGTACATCTTTTCCTGGAGTATACCTTGTGTTCATGGTTTTTAAGACAACGTTATCTGAGTTAACACATACTAGAAGTAACACATGGGTACTACTATCCTGGTTTCCGTTGTGACTCTATTGTCACCATCTAAGAAAGAGAAACTTGTCTATTTTCACTGGTCAAGTTTACCGTTAATAGGTGCAGGACTTTGAAGCCATGTTTATAGTTATAGTGGTAAAGAAGCCATGGTATAGAGAGAAGAATATGAAAGTATAGAAGACAAGGCAAGTTGCTTTGAATTCTGCATGATGCTTGCAGGGAAAAAGGGGGGTGGGGAGAGGGTCTAACAATTCACTAAGGCACTGTTTTTCCATGGTTCCCAGACTTTCTGGTAAAGGTGAGTTTTTCTGATTCTGGTTTGAGGACTAAACTTTTGTAATTAAAACTCTTTATCTAATGTAATTTCCCCCCTAGTTGTCTGTTTACACACTTGCCAAAATTAAAGAAGAAGGTATAACTCAAAGAGGGCAGCTATGTTCAAAGCAGCGAAGGGACAGTCAGGAAATGCAGGAACCTGAAAATACTCGCTCTCTTCCATATAGATAACAATATTATGACTCGAGAGTTTATATTATTGCTACAATTTGATATACATTATTGTGCATATTATTTTGCTTTTGCTAACCAGTATTTTCAATTATAAGTTAAGTATTTATATGCTTTATTTCCTGTGTAGCACCATTTTTATTTAAGAAACACTGACAGCCTTGGAAGTCAATCATGTTTAATATGCCTCTTTTTTCCTTACATTTTTGCTTCTGAAAGTTACACACCTATTATATCCGCCATCAATGTGGAGCTTGACATAGAAAGATAGTCTCTCCGTGCAAAACAATTAAAAGCAAGAACCGAGTGGAAAAACACAAGTTTTCTAATGATTTTCTAACTGGCTGTAGTTAATTATAGCCCTAAAGCATATGAATCACATGCCCTAATAAAGCTGAAATAGGATCAATTAACATCATGCAGCTGTATTGATCTAAATAAAGCCAATTATAAGCTACAGAGAACACATACATACAATGACACATGACTGTCCAGTGTTAGCAACTGGCAATTCATTCATAAACTTGCATTAAAAAAAACTTCAATGCTTAAACTCTTTGGATTTTTTTCCCTGGAATTCTTAAACTCTCAAGTAGACATCAAGTACCAAAATGAATCTAATCATCAAAGCCTGTTTGATCCCCTATACATTAAAGGGTTACTCCAACCACCATGACTACTTTTGCTTTTAGAAGATGTCATGATAGTAGGAATCTGTATATGAAGGATTTGTGCTTGATATGCTGCACATACAGAAATATTTGCACTTTTGTGTTAGGGGCCAGCAGCTTGGAACTCTGTAGAATGTCTGATATTTATTAACTTTTGTGTAGCAATGTAACTACTTCCCTTTTATTATTCCAATGTATATTTCTGCAAGGAAGTTGACAGCATATCACTATTTTCAAAGTGTTTGAAAAAGTTTTTGCAAAACTTATCTGATCAGTCCTTCACAGTTCAGTTTATAAATATTCTTTTAATTTATTAAAGTATTTGGGAGCAATTGAATGCTAACTATCGTGGCTATTATTTTGATAAATGCATGTATCAAATAAACATATACTAATTTATCACAATAAAACAATCATTCTGCTTTCCCTCCCCCCTAAAAACACACTCCCTTTACCAAGTAGATGCTTATACATAAATTTACCCATATCTCTTAACTAAAGTGGTTGAATAAAGCCGGCACCTAAAACTGGTCCTCTGGATCCCATTGCACTTTTTCTGATAGTTAAGGGGAATGGGTAATTCAGTGCCTTTTGTGCCGTAGGCGTAATAATAGGGAATGAACTTAATCATATTTATTTATAAAATATTTTACCAGGATGGATACATTGAGATTTCTCTAGTTTTCAAGTATTGACAGGGGCTTTCAAAATTGATGGTACTCATCCTTGGTTCAACTTTACACACAATATATTTATATTTTGACTTTGTGCTGTACATAAATCACATATGTGTCACTGGAGACATAGAGTCACCTTAAAGTATCACCATAGTGTCAGGAAAACAAAGCGGTTTTCCTGCCACTATAGTGCCCTGAGAATGCCTGTGGCGCTGAAGGGGTTAAAACCCCTTCAGCAGCTTACCTTAATCCAGCGCCAGGCTCCCTCAGCGCTGGTGACCTCTCCTCCCCCGCCGTCAGCTCCCCCATCCGACATCAGCTGAGCCGAATGCGTATGCGCAGCAAGTGCCATGAGCGCTTTAAAAGTGTCCATAGGAAAGCAATGATGGAGGCGAAATGTGCCCCCAGCTTCGCAGATGCGCCTTTAGTGGCTGTCCCTAAGACAGCCACTAGAGGCTGGATTAACTCCAAATGTGAACATAGCAGTTTCTCTGAAACTGCGATGTTTGCATCTGAAGGGTTAAAACCTGAGGGACCTGGCACCCAGGCCACTTCATTGAGCTGAAGTGGTCTGGGTGACTATAGTGTCCCTTTAACAATTAACTACTAGAAATGGCGGCTTCCTTGCGCTGTGTCCAAACTGCACAATGTATGTTATTTTGATGTCTCTAAAGCAGAAGAGGATATAACTCCTGCATATGATTGACAGCATATGTCTTAAGGTGAAAATGGCTTATATTTAGTAAGTGGAATTTTCAAAAGCAAAATGATTTTTTTAAAATTTGTCTTGGCAACAGCTATTTTGGTTTTGTGTCTTGAAGCATTCCTGTTTCAAGTGAGCTTAGCACACCCAGGAAGGCTTTGCTAAAGTGTGCATGCCATCTTGCCCAATTTGGTAGTTAGCTAATCCCGCAGTAACAGGATTTTTAAGTAAATTGACAAATTAAAGGGAATTTCTTATTTTAAGGCCAAAGTAGCAAAACAAGAAGCATAGTTGACTGGGAGAATTTTTCCAGTTAAGCAATTTTTGCCTTAAAATTTAAATTCACATTAAAGTCCCAGCCAAAGTAGCAAAACTGAAAGCATAGCTCTTTATTACCATTTTGGCCTTAAATTTGAAATTTATTAATTTATAAAATATTTTACCAGGAAAGATACATTGAGATTTCTCTTGTTTTCAAGTGTGTCCTGTAGTATTCAAAGTATTCACTTTGAATCCCGAAATTCTTTTTATTATTAACTCTGCTAGTTTAACACAGTTTTCCCTTCATACTTAGTTGACTGGACACAATGGGCCTAAAACACCAGTATTTGAACCACAACATATATACAATGATTTATTTATTTTGCAAATGCTATGTATATCTGGAGACAGGTGACTCTACAAAACAAAAGTACACATTGATTAAGAAGACGTACAAGCCTCAGAGGTATCTCACTTATTACTAAACATGCATATCTCCATTACAAATGGACAAAGAGGGACACATTACTCTTTCACTAAAAAAATATTTATATTAATATCATCTATACATTTGCTGTGTGTGTTTTTAGTTGTAAGAGTTTATTGCATACTGCAATACTCTGGTATTTTGGCATCTTAGCGTTAGAGTAATATATATATCTATATCTACCGGTAATTATTGCATATTGCTCTGTGTGCTATAAATTAAATGGTAAAATACTATACTATATACACGTGATAGATATATGAAGTCAGTGGAAGAAGCCCAGGAATGGTATTGGCTGGCTGGGGAGGGTGGAGTTACATAGTGCTGAATGCTAACACTTGCTGCAGGCTCAGTTCAGGGAGACCATTAGCAGCACACAAGGTGAGTAGGGTACAGCTGGCTAGGAGTCTGTCCATGGTGTATGGCAATATTTCTGTGTCAGTGTGTAGCTAGGCTGTAAATGCAGTGCACAGCGATATCTTTAAACCGGTCAGTGTATTAGTTTGCACACTCTTACTATTTAATGTTAGTTTAGGGTAAAATGTCAGGGTTATTCACTAAAGTGCGAATTGCTAGGAATTCAAAGTGAATTTCAAATTGAAGGCCAAAGTAGCCGAGCTGGAGAAACTCTCCAAGCCATCGATTCGTTCTGCTCGGCTAGTTTGTCCTTACATTAGGACTCGCTTTGCTGGCAGTTGTGGCGGTGACGGTGTGCTGCCATGTGCCAGAGGCTGGCTGGCTGGGTGCCGTGTGACTGTGCCCGCTCCCCCGGGGAGAGCGTGGGGGGAGGGAATGCTGCGGGCTGTGTTGGCCAGACCGGGCACTGCACACGTGTGGCCGTTGTTTGCTTCCGCTTCCCACGTGGCTGCGTTGGCAGGCTGTGGATGCGCATGCGCAGTGGCGGGCGCGGATTGACTCAGTGATTTTTGTCTGGCCGTCTGCCATCTCCCTTTCCATCGACGCAGGAACCAAGGAGATTAGCGCTGGATTGATAGGGGGCGTGGCTTGTGTAATCGCTCCGCCCTCTTCTGCATGACGCGGTGTGCCTGGGCAGTAATCCTCGCACTGCCTGGCAGGAGATACCCAGGCTGCACCCCGAGCCCGGCCCCAGGAGGGAGCGTACAGCGCCGTGCCTACCTATTGTCTGACTGCACACTGGCGGCGGCGGGGCTGGCTGTGTAAGGGGCGATCTGCTGTGTTTGGTGACGGGGGGGGGCGCATGGCTGCTCTGTTTTGGCTGGCTGTGTTTGGTGACAGGGGAGGGAGGGAGGATGGCTGTGCTTTGTAGGGTGGGGTGGCTGGCTGTGATGGGTCTGATAATCTGTGTTATGGTTCAATGTTGGCCTTATTGTTTTGGGACAGTAATTTCATGAAAATGCAGTTTTATTCTTGTTAAATGGCCTTCGGGGCATTTTCTGTCATTATGTTATGAATGCAAGCCAGGCAGATACGCAGATGGGTTTTTGTGGTTTTTATTTTATTTTTTGTCTTGAGTACTTGGTCTCGGTGTACCCTTCTATCTTTTACTTAATGGTGGATTACACTAAGCAATTACTTAGACAATATTAACCTAAAAAGAAAATCTGTAAATGCAAGACTCTGAGTGTATCAAATTATACATTACATTTGTTTGATTTGATATGTTAATTATAGACAGCTTCTATAGCTGTACTGCGTGGCCTAGGCTAAGTTCATTTAGACTGTTGATCCATTTACTTCTTATAGCATAAAAGATTTGTAGGCTGTTATCCCTCTTCCAATGTTATATATTTTTTTTTTTATATGTCCTAAAATGAATGCAAGGTTATGTTTAAAGTAGTATGTAACAAATTTTAGCTTTTTAGCTAGGTATGTCACACTGTACTTGAATGCTCCTTTAAAAGAATATTCCATGCAAAATAATTACTACAGCCTGCTGTAGTGGTTATGGTGCCAGGAGTACCCTTGCGCCGTCCTAGAATAATGTTAAACCATTTTAGAATGCTGTCATAACTTACCTGGTTCCCTTAGGTGCCTGTGGCACATCCAGGTATCTTCACAGAGCTAAGCAGGTCCAATGGGGGATCACACTTGCTGTCTGAAAGCTCTCCTCTGAGTATGGCCCTGCTTACCCCATAGGAAAGTATTGAATCAACCAAAAGTTGCCTAAACACAAAGTTAACCCTGCAAGGTAATTATTGCAGTTTATCAACTGCGGTAATTACAATTGTAGGGTTATTCTGACAGGGGCACTGCACCCAGACCACTTTAATAACTTTAAGTGTTAATTTACTGCTAAAATATGACTTTATTTTCCTGTTGCTAAATGAAGTCGCTAGCTGAAAATGAAGATGAACAATGTGTTACTTTTTAGTTATTTGTGGTGGCAGATACTAGATGAATAAACTTTGTTATCCAGTATTTTGTTAGTGTTCTCAAATGCAAGAATTGGTTATTTTGCCTAAAGGGACCCACAGCCCATTTTGCCTAAAGGCACCCACAGCCCAGCAGCGTTATGGCTAAGGCAGAAACGGCACACTTACTTCTAGCCATACCAATACATACAAGCAATGGGCGATGTGACCGACTGCAGTCAGCAGACACTCTCAGCAAATCACAGCCAGCCATAGTTGCTCAGTATATTGCTTCCTCTTCAGCCCAAGAAGTACAAAGGGGATGGGTGGCAAGCACCTCTCCACCGTCCAATAAAATTTTTTTTTTTTGTTTTTTTTTTGGAAAGCCTTGAATTCAATGCTTTATCAGCTGCATTTAATCACATGACTAAGTGAAACCTGGTCGTTGCTTGGAAGTGCGTCTAATGGCTGTCTGAAAGACAGGCTTAAAACTACAGGGTCATGGCACCCAGAACACTTAGCTGAAGTGGTTTGGGTGACTTTAGTGGTCCTTTAAAACATTAGAAACAGTTTAATGCTGAACAGTATAATTGCACAAGGAGAGCAGACACTATAACTGATTCAATGAGGTAAAGAAGTTAAAGGGACACTATAGGCAACAAAACAGCTTAATGAATCAGTTTTGGTGTATAGATCATGCTCCTGCAGTCTCACTGCCCAATGCTGACATTTGAATTAAATAACTTAGTTTATGCAGCCCTAGACACACCTCCCTATCACGTGACATACACAGCCTTCCTAAATATTTCCTGTAAAGAGTCATCTAATGTTTGTACTTCCTTTTTATGGCAAATTCTATTTCATTTAGAATTACTTACCTCCTGGTCTGCCAATAGCTTGTTAGACCCTGCATGAGCCTCCTGTATGTAATGAAAGTTCAATTAACATAGCAGGAGATGAAAACTTTTAAAGTAAGTTAGATCTGACCGAAAATTTAAATCATCTTGTTTTCATGCAGGCTGTGTCAGTCACAACCAGTAGAGGTGTGGCTAGGGCTGCATAAACAGAAACAAGAGTAATTTAACTCTTAAATGCTAGAGAATTGAGCAGTGAGATTTCAGAGGCATGATCTATACACACAAACTGCTTCATTAAAGGACCACTATAGTGCCAGGAAAACATGCTCGTTTTCCTGGCACTATAGTGCCCTGAGAGTGCCCCCACCCTCAGGGACCCCCTCCCGCCCGGCTCTGGAAGGGGGAAACGGGTAAAAAAATTACCTTTTTCCAGTGCTGTGCGGGGAGCTTTCCTCCTCCTCCGATACTCCTCCGTTCCTCCCCGTCGGCTGAATGCGCGGCAGAAGCTGCGCACGCATTCAGCCGGTCGCATAGGAAAGCATTATCAATTCTTTTCCTATGGACGCTTGCATGCTGTCACTGTGATTTTCACAGTGAGAATCACGCAAGCGCCTCTAGTGGCTGTCAATGAGACAGCCACTAGAGGCTTTGGGGGAAGGATTAACCCATTCATAAACATAGCAGTTTCTCTGAAACTGCTATATTTATAAAAGAATGGGTTAACCCTAGCTGGACCTGGCACCCAGACCACTTCATTAAGCTGAAGTGGTCTGGGTGCCTAGAGTGGTCCTTTATAGTCACCAAAACAATTTTAAGCTTAGTGTCCCTTTTAAGTATGCAAAACTGAACCACAAATTGGGGACTAAGTTTAAAAACGTGAATGCTCTATTTCCCATAATTTTAACTAAACACGAAGCATACAGAGACTTGCAATCCCAACAGCAGTCTCACTACTGTACCACAGTTAAAGGTACCAAGAAAACACATTAATGGCTTTTATATTATCCACTTGGCTTTGGGGGTTTTTTTTTAACGTCAAAAATGTAGTGAACAAATATGTATTTTAAGTGAAAGCAGTTACACTTATTGTGCTTTATGCTATCTCTATTTTCATCTAAAGATTGTACAGGCTGGAGTTAACATCCTTTTATTTAAATTATGAATTACACGTTTTTGGTGTAGGGAGTTGTAAGTTAATTAAAGCTTACAGGTAGGGTTTGCATTGCTGCGTAGGAACACCTCTAGTGAGTTACTCAGACTGCCACTAAAGGTGCTTCCTAGTCTAATGCTGCTCAGTGTGCAGCTATGCATGGAAGCGCTGAATGTTTTTACATGCATCTCTAATAGTAGATTTTGATTGGCACAGTGTGTTGGTTTCGTACGCATGCGAAATAGCTTCCCAATGCTTTCCTTCAAGAAAGCTTTGGATTAGCTAAGTTCATAAAGTTTGATCTTCACCATGGAAGCAGAACCAATCACAGTGAGACTAGTGCAGGAGAATAGGTGAGTAAAAATACCTTTTCAAAAGGGGAGCAGGAGCCTAAATAGTGGGTTTAACACCATAGTGTCAGGAATACATGTTTATAGTGTTCCTTTAACCATAACTTATAAGAAAAAGAGCAGAGGTAGAGCCAATTCATAATACTAGTAGGCATTTTTAACAGGGTATGGATTTCTAATACCTTTTTAAATGTTCACTGTTTGTACACAAGCATATTCACCATATGTTAAGATGTTATAATTAAACCTTTTTTATTTTATTGATCTAGTACTCTCTCTGGTAGCAACCTGTCTAGTATCGCTGAGATTTGACAGTCAGTCATAATTTCTGATTTCTATTTCAGACTGTGTAGGTACACTATTTTTCTTTTTTAACCATAACTTATATTGGTTTAATTACATTTTCTGAATTATCATGATGGAACAGACTGTATTTAGCTTAATTTTAAGAATATTAAATTAGTTGCGCATTGCCATGTCAGTGTGTTGTTTTGTTTTTAATCTCTGGTGCTTTTTGAGTATTCACAATTCATAAACTTGAAAACTGAGTAATACAGTTCTACTTTTAAATGGATTTATCTGCTTGTGAAAATATTACCACATATCACTGAATCAAAGATTCGAGACCAGCTTCCAATTGCCCATAATAGACATAACAGCTGTAACTATGTACAGATACCTTTTTAATAGTCCGAAAAGGTTCAACTGACAAATGTTGAAGTAGTTATGGTGCTTGGAGTTTTACTATTACTACGGAGTAGGAAAGATAGACTAGCTTACCTTCCATTGAGTGCATGTTTTGATTCTGTGTGTGTGTGTGTGAGAGAGAGAGAAGATGAATTGGTTTGGGCGCATTAATTGAAATAGTGTGATATACGGTGTGTGTAACTTTAAGAAGATGACCTATATAATAATTTTTCTTAATTGTCTAATTTTTATCAATACTTTATGCAAGTTTATTTTTTATTTTTTGGTCCTACTGCAGCATGGCGGACTACCTGATCAGTGGAGGCACAGGATACGTACCAGAAGATGGACTCACTGCCCAGCAGCTCTTTGCCATTTCCGATGGTCTCACTTACAAGTAAGGCTTACTTTTATTTCCTATATCCAACTTTTGCTGATGTTTATTTAAGTGATGTACTATGCTAATCCATCTAAAAAAAATTTTTTGTTTTTTCAAAGGTGGTGTTTGCCCAGCCCCTAAAAAAATAAAAAAAAATATAAATATATACATAAAATAGATATAGAAGTATATGTATCTATATACTTAGTGTTCCTTTAATATAAGTAGCGTTTAGGTGCATGAGGTTGTTTTTTGTTTTGTCTTCTCCCTTTTATACATATGTAGTGGCACAGCAAACTACCAAATTATAGATCGTTGATATCCTTAAAGTATCCCAGTCAGTTGAATGGCTGACTAATTGCTCCTGGCCAGGCTGCAGATGTCCTTACCTATGGTAACTGGGTTCAGTAATTTTAAAATAGATTTTTATGATTTGGTTTATTTTTTTGTCAGATTATTAATAATTTTACTTGATATAATGCTTATATTCTGCACTGCTGAATACACATGCAGTGTCTCAACCCCAATGTGCTTACATTTAACTGATCAGAAATATTACTGAGCATAAGGGCTTACTAATTCCCATTATGTTCCATAATTCCCTATTGAACATAATGACTGCTACTCACATAAATAATTAATACTTTTACTTGATTATGTAAGTGAATTTGAACTGCATGTAGTGATTATGGGAAAAGTGGAAAAGTAAATACTTTACAGAGAAAGCTGCTGAATTAAATGTCAATACTGCATTACAGTTACATTCATTTATTTGTGATCTCAAACCAATTCCAACCTTTCATTGAAAGCAGAGGCAGATGGGAGAAAAAAAAAGGTTGATTTTTCAAGTGCCACTAAACAGTATAACCACTTTAGCTCAGTGTAGGGATTATGCTGACAGAAAAAGTATCCTTCCAGCCCCCACCCATTTGCAGCAGGTGGGGTCCATAAATAAGGGGTGTGGACTGGCTGCTCATTGTTTAGTAGACATGCCTGGTGGGTAGGGGCAGGAGGGAGAATTTCACCTTCCTAATACTATTATGGGGTGGGGGGGGTTATATTGGGCCCCCACCCATTTGCAGCAGGTGGGGTCCATAAATAAGGGGTGTGGACTGGCTGCTCATTGTTTAGTAGACATGCCTGGTGGGTAGGGGCAGGAGGGAGAATTTCACCTTCCTAATACTATTATGGGGGGGGGTTATATTGGGCCCCCCATTTGGGGAAGGGGAGGCATTGGGGGATTTAGGAAGCTGAGGGAAGCATAGCTTCCGCTGCTTCTATTTTTAAATATTATCAGGTGGGAGTCGCGACCCATAGCTCCCTCCTTCTATTATAAATAAAGAACAAATTGCAGGAGGAAATTTCTTCCAACAATCCATTCGATCTTTGTTGTATTTGTTCATTTGTCTTTCGGATGAATAGCAGAATTTTTGACGAACAGTCTAAATTATATGCAGGTTTGCAATCATCTGTAGGTATAGGTGTGGGTTTGTGGCCTATGCATGTTCTTTTCTGTAGTCCAATTCCAAACATTAGTTTCCTCTTGACTATGGTGAAATGTGTGATTAGCTGTTTAGTGATCGTGTTGATGAGGGTCTCTTATTAATAAATAGTTTCCACATGCATTGCATGTAGCCCCTCTGTTGTAATCTAGGTTCTTATGTCCATGAATGGTTTATTTTAGGGATGCATAGAAATTTCAGCTGCCGAAAATAGGCCTATCTCATTTTGCCCGAAAATGGGTCAAATCTTACCGAAAATTACACCAGGGATGCACAGTTCCTATTGCCAACCTGGCACTGCCTCACTGGCAGCCCCCATGTGACACAGACTACTGTGCTGTTTCCAGGTGAGCCTGTGGGAACCAGCCCTGGTGGGGAACGGAGGATCTCCGGCCGGTACCGGTCACAGAGAATCCCACGGGGGAGGGAAACCATTCACCATCAGAGTCCTGCAGCGGAGGGTTGTCTCTGGGAGCAGGGTGCGGGGACTCTGCTCTCAGACCCGCCCACCTGGTGGCCCCTTCTAACAGCAATGTGTGCGGCTAACCGGGGCAGGGGGAGCAATACAGGAAACCACAGAGCCGTCTGCAGCTATGAATCCAAGGGGAGGGGGGGGGTAACCTTTTTGTGAATGGATTCTTCCATGTTATGCAGAGGCCCACACTTCCTCAACTGGTGTTCTAGACCAGGAGAGCGGAAGCAGAGGCTAGCTTTAGAATTGCTAAATCCACCATTTTTATTGGGCACATCCTAGAGGTTGGGCCCCACTGGAAAAGTGATGCCCTGTAGTATTCTTAATTTAAATGTGTTGGTGTGTTTTTTTTTGTTTGTTTTTTTTTTTATGTTATTTAAAAATTGTCCCCTATGTTTAACAAATATGTGTTCTGTAATGGCTGTGAAATAAAATTTAAATGTTAAAATCCACATCACTGTAACTGAGCACCTCCTTCATTGTCCGTAATGGAGATAGATAGAAGCTATGGTATTTTTAACACCCCGTCACTCTGTCACCATTCACCACCTCCCTCATTGTGTAATAAGTCTAATATTTAATAAAATTATAGAAAAAAAAACATTTTTAAAGTAATTTTCAGGTTTGGGCCAAAAATTTTCATTTTTGTACATCCCTAGTTTGTTTCATTAGCCCATTTGTTGTCAAATTCTCCTGCTTTCCTAGCATCATCTATGTTGACCTTTTAAATGAAATGTCTGGCCCCAAGTTGTTATGCGACCATCTTCCCTAACAGTGTTAAACCATTTTTTTTATTTTTTTTTTCACATTTTTTTTTTAATTAATCCCAACTTCTCTGCCCTGAAAATGGGGATGCTGATAGTAGGATGTAAATGGGGTGGACCTGTGACGTGATTACTTTGTTGGCTACGCCCAAAGGCGGGCAAGAATGCCCAGACCAAATTTCTGGCAAGTTATAAATATGAAAGGTCGGCCAATTAAGGGCATACCCTGCAGGGAGCGTGGTTTTGTTGCACTCTTCAGGGTCCTGGAGCCCTCAACATCTAATGATCAATTGTGCTATTCTTCTTGGAACAGTTTACATACACATTGCATCCACTATACAAACACACACTTCCTTCCTGACACTCACACTGTATTCCCTATACACATACACTACATTCCCTACCGCAGTCCTACGTCTAGGCACAAAGTTCGGTATTAAACCGTTCCAAAACATTAATACCTAGAAGATTTCAACTGTGGACTCTTAGCATATTAACTTAATTGAAATGAACTTGTTATAGGGCCAGAGTGGACATTTGCACCCTCATCCACCATGAGTTTATAAGCAATTCATTTTATCCTAATCCTACAGATCCAGTGGTTTAAACCATGACGGTTATCAGTTTATATTCCTGAATATGCACAGTCCACAATACTGGGTTTTTCCTGGTAGGTAGAGAGAATCTTCCCTATTGTGCATTTGGCATGCACTCTGCATTTACTATAGGGACAATATTGGTATAAGTGAACACAGAACTACGTGTTCCTACTGCCTGATAGATTGCCCCAGTGGGATCTTCTATAGTGGCAGCAATGTTTCCAATTTAGCAACTTTCCGAAATGAGTGTGCGGCAGTTCCATGGTGCAAGGTGCTTGTACTGCTTAAACTGACACTTTAATTGCATAATCAGCAGTACATGTGGATGCCATAGTTGTCACTCATATAACTTTGTGGTTATGGATGAATGGGGTGTGGGGGGCGGAGGTGAGTTGGTGCTTCAATACTTCAGCTGAGTAAAATGTTTTTCATTTTGTGGTGAAAGCTTTGTGGGGTGGTTTTATTTTTTATTTTTAAATAGTGTAACTTTCATGCTTTTCACTCTGAATCTTTTGTAGCATATGCCCAAAATTGTCATTAAGCCAAAATACTGATTTATATGAGCAATACCTCATTGGCTAGTATTTACAGTGACTAGGTGCCTTCATTTTGAAAGGTTTGTGATGGGTTCAAGAGAATTTTGCCCAGTAATTTTATTGGTTTGCATTAAGTTCTAGTTTAATCTATTTTAAGCTGAGTGCAACAGAATTCTGCAGTATGACTCATGCAGTATTGAACAGAATAATAAATGTACAGTCTTAATTTTCTGTATTTAATTCATTTCTGAAGGGAAAAAATGTATTGCATTTATTTATGAGACTCCAAATACCCTTGACATTTTGTCTTTTGATATGATACGAAAACAATTATTATTTTGTGTTTTTATTTAATTTTTCTTCCTTCAAGAATTGAAAGTATACTTGTGAATGTGGCCTGGTTTTTATTTTATTTTTTTTAAAATTTTTATTATAAATATTACACACATCTTTTGTGTGAAGTTAAACTTTGTGAAAGTCCAGGAAATGCCTTAAGTGACTGTCTTGTAGACCGCCACTAGAGGCAGTCTTAATACTGTAATGAAAACATTGCAGCTTCTCTTAAAGGACCACTATAGTGCCAGGAAAACCTACTTGTTTTCCTGGCACTATAGTGCCCTGAGGGTGCCCCCACCCTCAGGGTCCCCCTCCCGCCTGACTCTGGAAAGGGGAAAAGGAGTAAAACTTACCTTTTTCCAGCGCTGGGCGGGGAGCTCTCCTCCTCCTCTCCTCCCCGTCGGCTGAATGCGCACGCGCGGCAAGAGCTACGCGCGCATTCAGCCGTTCGCATAGGAAAGCATTATCAATGCTTTCCTATGGACGCTTGCGTGCTCTCACTGTGATTTTCACAGTGAGAATCACGCAAGCGCCTCTAGCGGCTGTCAATGAGACAGCCGCTAGAGGCTTTGGGGGAAGGATTAACCCATTTATAAAAATAGCAGTTTCTCTGAAGTGATCTGGGTGCCTAGAGTGGTCCTTTAAACTGCAATGTTTATACCTCCAGGTTTAAGGGGACAGGGACAGTGCACCCAGACCACTTCAATGAGTTGAAGTTGTCTGGGTTCCTGTAGGGTCCCTTTTTAAAGTGAACCAGATATGAAAATATGAATCTACCTGAAATTGCTCCTATTTACATTGAATACCCGGTATATCATAAAGATACCTGGTGTATTCAATGTAAAAATATAAAGATTTACTCACTTTACCGCCATTCCAGTGACATTTTCTGGGTGTTATTCTTTGTGTAACACCCAGCTCCTGGCTGTCCTTCATTCCACCTGTACTCCTCCTAAAGTCTTCTTTGATTTGACCTGCTTTGGAGTGCATGCACTGTGGTTGCTATCGGTGGAGAGCAGAGGGACCTCCTGTGGGAGGTTTTTTTTTTCTTCTTTTTTTTTTTTGGTTCTCCCTTTTCCGTCTATGCCGAGGCATTCACCGACAGCTGGGTGAAGGGGAAGCATTTTTATTTATAAAAATAGCTGTTTCTCACTAATCTATAAATTCCCTAGCAAAATTGCTAGTGCAATGTATAGATAAAATTGTATGCTCAAAATAATGAGCATAGATTGTTTGGGGTGTGACAGGTGCCCTTTAACAACTCTCACAATTGAGTAAATGCAATAGTCAGAGTGCTATTTTCTAATGTGACCGAATAAAAATAGGCTCCCGTCTATAGCCTATACTAGGACTTGACCATTATCTAATTTTAAGGTCCAGTCAACTTATAGGATAACATCTGTATAGTGTATGAGTTAACATTGCTTGCCTGCCTCTCTTCAGGCTGCCTTATGTTTTATATGGTAATTTAACCCCTTAAGGACACATGACGGAAATATTCTGTCATGATTCCCTTTTTATTCCAGAAGTTGTCATTAAGGGGTTAAACCTTGTGCTGATCTCTGCTTGGATTAAATGTTACAGTAGGGGTTGGAGTCTGGGCCTTTTTGTTGCTGTGGGACATCATCTCTAACATGTAATACACATAATTATGCTTGTTAGTATAAAAGAGGAAGCATAGCTTGTAACAGTGATAATTCTCCTCCCATGTTCCAGATACAAATAAATAAGTATAAGTGTCACAACTTTCCTGCATGTTGGGCTGATAATGGAGCAGGAAGATAGAGCCATCTGTGAGGTTTCCTCAAGAACTTTCTTACTAAAGAACCCAGAATGGCAAGTGCTCCCTTTCTATTTTTTACATTCACCTCATCCTAATGTGTGTTTGTATGTGTCATAGTGAAAAAACAAAGGCATTTAAGGAAACTTGTAACTTTGTATTTTTTTTGTAGTATACTCCTAACCACACAAGTGGAAGAGGATTGAAATCTCACATTTCAAAACTCCAGTATTAAAATGGAAGCCTGTAAAGAATGTTAAAAGAACTGTCAGATTCTTTCATAGCTCCGTGAATCGAACTGTTATTTTTTCCATGTGCATAAAAATAAATAGAAAATCCACACAGCACTTGGATCATCCCTTTGAATGTTGTAGTACAATTAACTTTTTTTTTTTTTTTTTTTAACAGGCCTCTTTACAGCATAATTGGGTGCTCATTTCTACTGCCTTACAAAGTGCATGTCATGACATTTTAACCCCTTAAGAACAAAGATGTTTTGTGACCAACGCCTTTCTTTGTGTCACTTTTGCCACGTGTTCATTCTACAACAATTTACCCCTTTCTTTTTAAATGTACTAATACATATACTTTTTTTTTTTTTTTTTAAAGGAGTAATAGGACTTTCTTTTGATACCCTACAGATATACATAACACAACATTAAATTGGAATAAAAATTTAAAAAATGGGGGAGGGGGGATGACTACTACTGGAAGGCTGAACTTAATATACATGTAAGTGCAAATAAAACAAATTCAAACTAGATTCACTGGTTAGTCCTGATTTGTTAAAATGCCAAATATGTCTAGGATTTAAAAAAAATTAAAAAAATTTGAAGTTCGAAAAAGAATACTGCAAAAAGTGTATTGCGTTTTTAAAGCAAAAACTTTGCTAAATTTGGCATGCTGAGATTACTTTTTTTTTAATTTTTTTTTTTATAGTAGTCACAGAATCTAAAACTGCAACACAAAAGTAACTAAAGCTGTGTAACTAAAAGCATTTTGGTACTTTTCAGTTAACCAGTTTTATTTTGTGGAAAATTCAGACCACACATGTCCCACAACTGCAATCACCCCATATTTGTATTTTGCTACTGTCCAAATGTACATAAATCTCAAACTGGCTCTTGAAAATTCTGTATCAAAATGGAATGTCCTCTTGGGCAGTAGCAGCATGGCTTTGTAGAGCTGCAAATAAAATAAAAAATAAGCAGGGTAATCCATACGACCATAGACTCTTTTTAAGGACCAGATTTTTATCCTTAATGCGTTTTGAATGCCAGTAAGGCAGCACCGTAAAAACGGTAAACAATAAAACTGAATTGTGGAAATATTTATATTTTCATCTTGGATATTTTACAGTGCTTTACATTAGAACTTTTTTTTTTTTCTTGATTGATTTAATTTAATCACACTGGCCTATTTTCAGAGCCTTCTCTTAATCACATCTTAGAAAAAATGCTTTTATTCCCCATCTTAAAAAAATAAAAAAAGACAAACTAGTAAAACTCTAAAAAGTAAATATTCCACATCATGAATTTGCCTGCATGTATCCTAGCACCAGGGTTGCATATGTGGAGTAAGGCTACTTAAAGGGTTTCATTGTGTGGCAGGGGCACTAGAGGAGTTTTGTGTACGAGTGGGGCAGTTTGTGTGTGCGCATCTAAGCAGAGGCTGTAGTGTGTGTGTGTTTTAGGAAAGGGGGACTAATTTGTAAATCTGTACAGGAGGGATAAGGAATGTAGTGAACGAACGAACGCACGCAAAAACAGTCGCCCAAAGAGACAGACAAGTATGCACAGAGAGGCACACAACAGAATACCTATATACACCATTTAAAAAAAAAAAAACTAGCATACAGGATGCCTTCGCTTTCCCTCGAATTTGATTGAACACACTATCTTCATGCACAGGGTGGGGGGGAAACGCAGGCGGCCAGCTAGTAACAAGCCATCTATAGGGAAAGCAATCAGTGGTCTGCCTGCCTTTCTGTTCTTTCTGCCCATCTGATCTGCCTTCTTCCTGTCCGGTTTCATCAGGGGAATCTAATAATGTCCTATCGATTGAGTCACTGCCTTGAGTCACTGCCTTGCTTCTGGTCCCATCCAACTCTAGGTTAAAGGACCACTCTAGGCACCCAGACCACGTCAGCTTAATGAAGTGGTCTGGGTGCCAGGTCCAGCTAGGGTTAACCCTTTTTTTTTTTTTTTTTAATAAACATAGCATTTTCAGAGAAACTGCTATGTTTGTTAGGGTTAATCCAGCCTCCAAATCCTCTAGTGGCTGTCTCATTGACAGCCGCTAGAGGCGCTTGCCTGATTCTAACTGTGAAAATCAAAGTGAGAACACGCAAGCGTCCATAGGAAAGCATTATGAATGAGACCGGCTGAATGCACGCGCATTCAGCCGAAAGGGAGGAGAGGAGGAGGAGGAGAGTTCCCCGCCCGGCGCTGGAAAAAAGGTGAGGTGTTGTTTTTTTTAACCCCTTCCTCTCCCCAGAGCCGGGCGGGAGGAGGACCCTGAGGGTGGGGGCACCCTCAGGGCACTATAGTGCCAGGAAAGCGAGTATGTTTTCCTGGCACTATAGTGGTCCTTTAAGAATAGTAGCGAGTGTATCATGAGTAACCCAAAAGTTAACTGATCTAGCAATCCACTGTCAGACAAGATAATCTATCAAAGTCTCTAAAGAATTGATATTGGCAGAAGTGTAAGGTGTTTTGTACCCACGGAGTATTTATGTATGCCAGCATTTTATCATTATTCTTTTTAATTTTTTTTTTTTTGTTTACTCATATTTAATCCTATATTGAAAATCACGGTTTAAGAGGTTTGGAAATAAATCAGAACAAAATTAATTTTAGAAGCTTACAAAAAACAACTTATGAACCATCTCATCCTGCAAGCTGCAGACTGGCTATGTTCTTTGTAAATCGCCTCATTCTCTGAACACTGGCACTGCAACTCCTTCTGTCTCCCCCCTCTTTGGCACACGCGGTGGTAAATAAAGGGTTAAAAAAAACCTTTGTTTACTTACCTTATCATAGTGCCGATGTCACTAGGCGTCAGGTCGAGGGTTTGCCTCCTCTGACGTTACTGAAGATGAAGCACTAATGCGCAGGCACGGCAAGTGCCACACGCACATAAGGCTTGAATCAATGCTTTCCTGTGGCGAAACAGCTGATGCTGGATGTCCTCATGCAGAGTGTGAGGACATCCAGCATCGGTTGCCAAATCAAAAGTTTAGCAGCCAGGGAGCACATCCAGTGGCTTTCTGGGAGACAGTCACTGGAGGCAGACTTGGTGCTGCAATGTAAACATTGCAGTTTCTCTTGAACCAAGTGCAATAGGGACACTGCACCCAGACTACTTCATCTTAAAGGACACTATAGGCAATCTGACTACTTCAGCTCATTGAAGTTGATTTTGTGACTATAGTGTCCATTCTTCTGCAAATCTGTGTAAACACAATGAACATATTTAATTGGAATTGTTCTACAAATGAGTGACCTGTTCTATTTGAAATGGGTCACCTTGCAATAACTTCATCATTCTCTATGTATTTCTAATGGTATATAACAAAAACACTTCTGATATAACTGCTAAAATAATATGAAAAGTTATTAAATCTTTTTTTTTTATTTTTTTTTTTTTTTAATTCTAAATATGACATTTTTATCTGGTTGCAAATATGAAATATTGTAACAACTAGCCACAATTAGGGAGCAATCTTTGCTGGAGGTGATACTGAGACACTAGGGTCGAGTATCACAGAAGCATTGTTTCCCAAAGTCGCTTAGCTCCGTCATAACTGTATTTATTTCTTGTAACTACTCCACTGGCACTTGGCATTGTTCCACGGTCTAAGTTTCTAGGGCTGTGTTTGGCTGAGCTAAACCTTGATACTTCCACTATGTGTTTGGATCTCGCAGTAATTCTCATGTAAGAACGTTCTGACTTCTTATGTAAGATGTGGCAATATCCTAGACCAGGGGTAGACAACCTACGGCACTAGTGCCATGCACGGCATTCAGGACTGCTAGAGCCAAACAGGCTCTGGCCTATCAGGAGTCCCAGTGAAACTTCAGATATCTGCTAATGCAAAAAGGTGGTGAAGGGAAATCCTTAATTTATGCATTGCAGCACGCAGAACAAGTTATCTCAAATCACTTCATTCCAGCACTTGTGAATGGGAATCCATACTGGAGTAGAGCAGCCCGCAACTGCTGTTGCAGCTACTGTCCTTGAGCTGTACCTGGCCAGCCTGGTCCCCACTGGAACACAGAGAAGCCACCCGCACTGCTAGATATACACAGAGCTGCAGAATAACCCTCTCCTCATACGAATAATACGAACAGGCCACACACAACACACAAACTTAACACCACTGACAATCCACATACATGCACACAACCCCACATGCAGTCTCTCACATGCAATACCCCAAACAGCCCCACAATACCACAAACTTCTCATGAACATATACTATATAATAGCTCATACGCACAAATACGATACAAAGCAACTACAGTATACGTAACAAGCAGAATACAGCAACATACACACCTCAATTTAAAAAAATAGGGCCGGCACAGTGCTGCTAAAAGGTTGCCTAGCCCCTGTACTAGACAATCTTACTTCTCGATGCCAACACTAAATCACAGTATCATGATCATTTTTAAGTGGCTGAGTTCTAGAAGTGTAATCAGTTATTCCTACAAGAGGATAGCTGGCATTGTGTAAATGTGTGAGGATAAAATATAGGAGATTAAAGTTATGGGCAAATTTATTTATTTATTTTTTCTTCATACTATAAATGTTGTATATCGAATCTGGGGATATTTTATTTTATTTATTTATTTTCTTCCCTTACTGACATTCATTAGAACTAAGGGAAATAATTGTTATAACTTGCAATAAGAAACATGTGTCTCAGATATATTTTTCATTAGTATTAATTTCTTTAGTAAGCAGCTCATTTAGTGGACACTGTTCATTAAGCAGCCTCCAGTTTAATATGGGTTTTATTTATTTTTCAGTTAAGCAAACTGTACTTTTCACCAATCTAATACTGAATTGTTAAATTTAAGTTTCTAAAATACGAACCAAACCTTCTCTCTAAAACATGCTTGGAAATGGATTAAACTTTTGTTTTTTTGTTTTTATCGTGAATGTTTTATCTTTTACAGGCTGTAACCGTATGTCTTTATTTTTATTTTATTTTTTTACAGTGACTTCCTGATTCTTCCTGGATTTATTGACTTCACAGCTGATGAAGTAGTGAGTCACATTTTATATTTTCTTTTACCAACTGGCAAGAGTTTGTGGGTTTTTTTTAATTTATTTTTTTGTTTACATTTACTAGGCATGGCTAACCAACATAAATATTTGCAGATAAAGTTTCCTACAATGCATCGTCAACATGAAAAAGTTAGGCTAAACATCAACTTCATATAAATTTTAGGAATTCATTTTTATTTGGTGGGAAAAAGATTTAGGCCACAATAGGGCAAAAAAAATAATCTGAAAGTCCATTCATTTTCAGGTCAGCTCTTTTTTTTTTTTTTGGCCCAAGATTTGAAATAGATTTTTGAATCAGCTGTTCACACTTGAGTGAATAAATCTGTTTAGTCTGCTTTAATTTTGCATACCACATTGTTAAAATGGAGCAGTTCTGCAAACATCATACAAATTATTGATATAATTATTACATTATATTTTTGCATTTGTTTCAGGATTTGACTTCTGCACTGACGCGCAAAATTACATTGAAGACTCCCTTAATTTCCTCTCCGATGGATACTGTTACAGAGTCTGATATGGCAATTGCAATGGCGGTAAGAAGTGTTTATTGTACCCCATTATTTTATATATATATGTATATGTGTGTGTGTATATGTATATGTGTGTGTGTGTGTGTGTGTGTGTGTATATAATATATATATATATATATATATATATATATATATATATATATATATATATATATATATATGTATATGTATATATGTATATGTATATATTTATTATTAGTCCCGTGTGTTGTGGTATTTTTTTTTTTTGTGTGTGTGTGTATATATGTATATTCCTTAGTAAAGGAACACTTGCTCACCTGTCCTGTGTATGTGTGTATGTGTGTATGTATGTATGTATGTATGTGTGTGTGTGTGTATATATATAAACACACACACACAACAAAATACCACAACACACGGGACTAATTATGTATGTGTATATATGTATTTTATTCTCTTTGCATAAACAGCATTGCAGGAAAGTTAGCATGACCGTGTGGACTTTAATGCTCGTTGATTGTATAGACTGTCATGCAGTAAAGATGCCGGCAGTGGTTAAATCCCTGCAAATACCACGGACCCTTCAGGTATCTTTCTATTGCTGGGGGCACAATGCACCTAGTCAATTGTCAGACGATGGGGTGAACCTAATGTGCATGTGCTCTAGGCATTCCCCATAGGAAAGCATAAAATCATTGCTTACTTCTGGGGATATTGAAGTCGTGTGGAGGTTGACAGGTAGCACCTCTAGTGGCTGTCTGGTAGACAGCCACTAGTTGACAGGCTTAAAGGACTACTCCACACCCTAAAAGCACTTCAGCTTGCTCAAGTGCTTTATGAGTGAGGAGTACCTTAGTTTAACCCCAGTTTATAAAAGTGATGATTTCTGTGGGAACTCCCCCCGACTGTGAGTGAGGCAGGTACTCTCTACTTGAGTGTGCCTGCCTCCCCATTCCTCACAGATCTCAGACCAGCTCCTTGGCTTAAGCGGTGTGTGCATGTGGGGACCAAGTCAGAGGCTTCTTAATGAGAAGCCTCTGATTCGTTATTTCCCTGTAAAGACACCTAAAGTCTCTCTTCTGGGGAAAAAAGGGGAGGGCTTACAAAGACTGCAGTCATAAGAACTGCTGCTTTTGTACTCTTTTACACTATACTCCCAATAAATACATACATATAACTATGCATGTATTCATTATGAGTATATCTAAACTGAACTTTTAGTTTATTTTTTTTATTTTTTATTCTTTATTTTTGGGTGCATGAGAGAATAACAATAACATAGTTTTGGTAATTTTGCATACAATGCACAATTTTTGTTAAGGAAAAAGGTGATATGACTTGTAGGTAACATACACATGCAGGTTTTGCAAGAATCACCGGTACATAAAATAAACAGGCTAAGGTACGCTATTCTGTATGTTTGGGGTGCTGCCAACTCTGTTGCTGTTTTTGTAGGCTGGCTGGGGCGCTCTGTAACCCTGAGCTTGGGGGGGTGGGTGGAGGGTGTTTATAGATCGGGCAGCGCTGTGGTAATGATGTACCCTCCAAACTGCCTTCATTGGAAATTGGGTGTTCTTATTGGGGAGTAAACCAGAGTAAGGGGGGGGGGGTTACGACACGTTACCTCTCTAAGGACTTGGATTATGATGTGGGGGTAGCATGGGGTGGTTTGCTGTTATTTGTATTACCCTTATGAAAATCGTAGGCTCGAAGTGTGGGGACAATTCACAGGCTACCGCCCCGCTATGTGTGGACTGTGTTGGTTGTGATGTGTTTCAATAAGTGGGGAAAATGTCAACTGCCCCTCCACATGGCTCAGAGCAGGCCTTCTATCTTACTTGTCTTACTTTACATTACTTGTTTTCCTCTGCCATGGCAATACCAAACCGTGTGACCAATAAGGTCCGAATGCCGCATAAGTACCCTTGGTTTACCGTTCCCGCGGTATTGTATGTGTTGTCATGTATAAGTAAGTTAAATTCAACTAAATTCAAACTAGGTAAATTAAATTCAACTGATACAGGTACACTTCCAGATTGGGACATATTTGTAAAGTGAGGCAAACAAATATCTACAGTACAATGTGACATTTTGCAGTTTAGGAGGTGTAAGGTACTATTAAGGGACAAGTCCTTCAATTTTTCATACTGATGAGTGTCCTTGAAGACCATCGGAAACAGTCACTAGGCTACCACTGCAAGCGCCATGGGATCGGTACTAGCGACACAAGGATTCGTATTTTGCTTTGGCTTTCGCCACGGTAAGCGCTTATATATGAGCAGGTGTGTTTGTTCCCATTTGTAGGTGGAGGCACCTTGTTGCTGAGCACTGAACTTTAGAACCTCAAACTTAACACATTGTTCCCGGTGAGGGAGGGGCAGGGCAGGCTTTTGAATAAGGTTGAACGAGTTCAGTTCCTCAGGTACTTGGTCTGTGCTGTTCCTTCCTCCCTGGGTTACTGGAGGTTGAATTTGCCCCGGAGGGGGCCTGGCCTGTCTTGTGGGTTCCAGATGGTTGGAACGGTATGAGCCTATCTATGTCCCAATTATGTGGTGCTCTCCGCCCCCTGTACCTGCACCCTCTGTTCCAGAAGGCTCTTTAGGCCCAAGGCCTGGAGCGCTGCGTCCGATTCTGAGACTGTGGTAAGTCGTAAGCTCTTCTCTCCTTGCGATATGAACAGGTTCCTGGGGAAGCCCCAACGGTATGAGATTGAGTGGGTGCGTAGTGTCGAGGTCAGAGGTTTAAACTGGCTTCTCCATAACAGTGTAGGTCTGGATAGATCCTGAAAGAATACGAGGTGAGTATTTTTGAAGGAATAAGCGGGCTGTCCCCTCACTGCCGCCATTATTTGTAGTTGCGCTGATCTTGTCTGGAACTGGACGATAACGTCCCTTGGGGAGTCCGCTGGTGCCCTCGTAGCTTTAGGTATGCGGAATATCCCATCCACCAGAACTTGTTTGCTCTGCCTGGGGTTTAGTATGGTGCTCAGCAGCCTCCTGGCATAATGGGGCAGCTCCCCGGACGTGATTGACTCAGGAATGCCCCTGATCTTAATATTTCTGCACCTGTGCTTGTCTTCCATAGTGTCCATTCGAGTGATAAGTTGTGCTTGGGCTTTTTTGGAGCTTTGCTGTCAGGGTCTCTGTTGTTTGGCATCTGGAGGAGAGTCCCTGTGCATCTATTTCGACTGCAGTAACACGTCCCTCCATTTTGTGCATGTCTTCTCGCACTATGGCGATGTCTGCCGCAAATAGCCCTCGGATGTTGCGGAGGAGCGCCTTAATGTCTGTCTTGGTAGCTGGCAATTCATTATCTTCATCGGAGGATGTGTAATGGAGCCCCCCTGCAACTGGGATCTCCTCCATAGCCCGTTCTTCGGAGGAGGCTGAAAGCGAGTCGCCATTTTCTTTAGGTGCGGCCGTGCCCTAGGCCCTGGAAGGCCGGAGTAGGATATCACCAATGTCCTGTGATCCCACTGGTTTGACGGGTCCCTGCGTCTGGACTTCTTCCCCATACTGGCAATGCATTTTTTGCTGCAAAACTAGCGATTTTATATTTAATATCTGTTTCAGGCTTGCCGTAGCGGAGCGCTCTTGCAGCACGTCTGCTCTTTTCGACCGCTAACTCTGCCCCCCCCTAGTTTATATTTTTTTTAACGTGTGGAGTGCTCCTTTAACCCCGCCGTTTCTCTGAGATGAAGCCATCTCTGTGCCTATAGTGTCCTCTTTTTCATTCTATATTTTCCATTGTATATCTATGTATTTACGTTTATAAATCTCACCAGTGCTATTCAGATAACTTTCTCCATAGCACTTGTCTAGGTCTCCTTGTAGTGAAAGTATGTGTATCCCAGTTAGCTGGGAATTATGAGGAATGGACTGTTGGTTGTGTATTTTAAACCAGAATAAACCAGTTGACATCAACTTTTCAAGGGCTAATCTCCTGTTTTCCAGTTTAACTGACAGGTGTGTTTTATGCAAACCATTTAAGAGAAGTGTCTTGTCCATTCGAATATGATGATCAAATACAATTTTGGCCTTGAAATGACTGGAGAAGTTAACCTGATAATTCTTCATTGCTGTTCCCATAATCTTTGTATCTTAAATTGGTTTATGGCAACATTTGACTTTTACAAAACTCTCATTTGTTTCTATTTATGTTGCAGTTGATGGGAGGTATTGGAATTATCCATCATAATTGTACACCTGAGTTCCAATCCAATGAAGTCCGCAAAGTTAAGGTTAGTATAACATTCTAGAGTTGATACAAACCAATATATTTAATTTTCTTTGTTTTCTGCCTTACCACGTTTGTGCACCTATTGGGGATGGAAAGTGCACATGCTGTTCTATTATGAAGACCGGCACATTTAAATCATGTCCGGTGAATTATTCATAGCCAGTGAACACACTATACAATTGCAGATATCATATTTCATAATTTGTATGCGTTTCTACAAAATGAATACTCGCCATTTGCCAAAAAGTTAATGGTATATATCAGTGATGGCGAACATTTTTGAGCCAGAGTGCCCAAACCGCAATACAAACAAACTTTTTTTATTTATTTTTCCTCAAAGGACGAACACTGCCATTAAACCTGAATATGAGTTTTTTTCTAAACTTAAACCTCAGTACAGTTGTCAGAACTAATTAACATCTTTTGTTTTAAAAGAACAGAACAACAGAGTTTTATTGAACTTTAACTGGCTACTCTGATACACATACACTGACACACACTTGCTTACTGATGCACAGACACTCACTTACTTATACACACTGACCATTGTCGTTGTCCCCCTCCCATGGAATTAAACGCGGCGGCAGCGGTGCAGCTCAACTCATTCCGGGACACCACATTGTCCCAGAATGAGGGTGTCCGGGACACTCTCTCTCAAAATGCGGGACTGTCCCAGGCGATCTTGGACACGTAGGCACCCTACCGGTGACCTATGGCTGCGTGCCCACAGAGAGGGCTCAGTGGCACGCGTGCAATAGGTTCGCCACCGCTGCTATATATTGTGTAAATGTGTACCATTCTATCCATTACAACAATAGACTTCCTACAGGTTCATAACGAAGCCCCACCTTTTAATTATGTGTAAAAATAGCAGAAACTGTGAATTCTCCCAGTGACCTCTGTTTGTCTGGTCACACATCTGTGCTGTCAAGTTTTTGTCAATTTTAAATGTTTAAAACTGCTGGACAAATTAGAAAATGGTCAAATAAGGCCTATACCAATTTAAAAACATAATGCGGTGATGCTTAGACTATTTCTGATGATACACTTTACGTAGAAGTAGATTAATGCACAGTTGATTATATATGCTTTGTGTTTTTATTTTTTTTATTCCTCGCATCACATATGTCTATTTTTCCTTCTTTCTGCAGAAGTTTGAACAAGGATTTATCACTGACCCAGTGGTTATGAGTCCAAACCACACGGTTGGAGATGTATTTGAAGCAAAAAATCGTCATGGATTTTCGGGGATCCCAATCACTGAAACAGGAAAGATGGGGAGCAAGCTGGTGGGGATTGTCACCTCACGGGACATTGACTTTTTGACAGAAAAGGATTATTGTACCTATTTGAGTGAGGTATGGTTGCATGTTAATGTATAAAAATATTTTCCACTCCACCAACAAGCAAAAGTAAATTAAGAGGTCAGTTTTCCCAAGTGCAGCATTCTCAGATTCATTTAGACCATTATACATTTTTTGAATGTGTAAATCTGTGTACAAAGTATGCCCCCTTATTACTTTCCAGGTGATGACTAAACGGGATGATCTTGTCATTGCTCCTGCTGGTGTCACACTTAAAGAAGCAAATGAAATTCTACAGCGTAGTAAAAAAGGTAAGATGAGCGAGTGTCAACGGGTAAAAAAAGGGACAAGGGTGGGACAATTGATGCCATTGACATTCGATCTTTCCCAATGCCCTCCATAGTTTCACTGTGGATGTTTGTTTTTCCCAGATATGGGCAGAAAGTTCCCGTGATAAGGATAATTGCATTTTCTTTTATGCCAGGGTCTAGTTCTGAGACCCGACTATTCATAGAAATATTCACCTAATAACAGCGAAAAGCATCTGCCAAACAGCAAAGTTGGTTTGAATGTTTGTCAACCGTTTCTGCTCAAAACTCATGCAGTGCTTTGTATTGCAGCTGGAGTACCTATAGACAAAAGTAGCCTGCCTGTACATCTAACATTCAGTGCTAAATCTTGACCTTTATTTCATGTTGTAGCAGAAATGAAGACAGGTCAAACAAAGTTACCTTTTTCTAGTTCTAGGGATCTTTCACATGTAGTGCAGTGCATAGTTTTTTGCTAGCATGTTTTAATAACTGAGGGAGGAGTTGCCCAGTTTATTCTCGTGGGAAGCAGTTTGACATTCGGTCTGATCAGCTGTTCCTAAGATGCTTGAGTCATTCTATTCGGAACCAACAATCACTCTGCAGTCAGTGACTTAACTCTTTCAAACCACTAGTGACCATGTGTATGGATCTGCAACCACATGACTTGCTGTTTGATTATTAGCATTAATGGGTGGATGGGTTTGTACATTATTAGTAACTTGTGTCATCCACCATATACATCTAGCAGTTTATGTACAACATTCTACAAAACAAAGGTTTGTGTGTGCGAGAGAGATAAAGACTTGTATGTTTGGGTTTTTTAATTTAATATATATATATCACACTCTTTTGGAATCTAGGTAAATGTCATCTGATTAGATTTCTGCCTTTATATTTGAGACCAATCAATTACTTGTTTCATACATTGGAATATCTGATGCATGATGTCAAGATTGACTGTTCTTTCCTTGATAACGAACTGGTAGTCTTAACTTTATTTTTTATTATTATTCTCACATATTGAAGAATTGCATTTACATGTATTCTTACATGCAACCTATGCCTGTGTTTGGTCACTGGTTTTCAAGTATATGACCTATGGTAAAACTTTTTTTTTTTTTTTTTTTTTAAAACCTTGATTCTCTGTTCTTTCAAACTGCAAACCTAATTGTAATATTTTATAAAAAAATTTTAATATTTTTTTTTTTTGTATATCTGCACGTGCTACGTACTTGCCACGTGTTTCCATCCCACTGCACTGCTATATACAACTCTACATAAATGAGAGAATTTCAATACCACAGTTATCTTCCCATATTCTTCAATAACCGCACACTTTCACATGTTCTAAATTGGTACAGTATCTGGGATCAGAACCAGAGTGCAGGAAGCAGTTTTTGATATTAAAGAGGTGCTTACTGTGATATTTTGGAATTGCTTAATGACTAAAGGTGAGCAGAGTGCAGAACAAGACATCTTCATCCTCTCCATCAAAATGCCTGGATATGTCTCAGTGAATCAGAGAGGTTATATACCAAGAATGAATACAAGAAAGTGTAAATACGGTAAGGAGGCCTTTTTAGCAGATTCAGAGAAGAAGCATTGCTTTAAGATGGCTACCTCCTGCTGCTTATACTGAAATCCAGGGAACATCTCTATCTGCCATGAAAGGCCTCCTGCTCTTTACTTTTTATTGGCAACTGCTGGCCTTGTATTTCTAATCGTATTGTGGCTACAACATGTCTTAATGAGTGTGAACTAAGTCTATGCTTTAGATATAGCAGCAAGTGAGATTTCTGGCGCTTGTTCTTTGTGTACAGCAGCTAAAGCTTTACCAAACCAGAGTCTCTTTCTGGTCGTTGATGCAAGTAAAGTGGGGGATGTAGGGAAGCAGCGCTTATCAATTAAATTCCTTGTGTGGAGTCCAATGGAGCCAATATAAGGGAGAAAACAAAATGGGACAGGAATACTAATAAAGTGTAGTATGTCTATAACAGCAGAGGCAATATATTGCACTCACACTTTTCTGGCGCTTTGATCATCATATTCGAATGGACAAGACTCTTAAATGGTTTGCATAAAACAACACACCTGTCAGTTAAACTGGAAAACAGGAGATTCGACCTCCGAACCCTTGAAAAGTTGATGTCAACTGGTTTATTCTGGTTTAAAATACACAGCCAACAGTCCATTCCTCATAATTCCCAGCCTGTGTGCTTGTGTCGGTTTGGTGTTTAACCCCTTAAGGACACATGACATGTGTGACATGTCATGATTCCCTTTTTAGTCCAAAAGTTTGGTCTTTAAGGGGTTAATGACGGTGTAGATAAGTCCTCTTCTGTGACTCTCACCCGGTCAGTGACCGGAGACATGTCATCTCGCAGTATTGCCATATCTGCGTGAAACCAGGAGCGCACATTTTTCAGGAGGTTCACTATGTCACCTTTAGTGGCTGGAGCTCCCAGGTCACCCATTGATACGGTGGAGAATGGATCCCTGGCCTCAGGTATGTTGTCTGGGGCGTCCAGAGGTCCCTCCTCTGAAGATGAGCTGTGGGAGTCCGGTATGGCCGCCATCTTAGGAGTAAGCTGCGCCTGGAAGAGATCTCCAGTCCTCCTCCTGCTGCCGTATCCCGGGTGGGTTTTTAACTTTTTGATCTTCTTCCACATGATATCGCACGGGTTGGGAGCACTTTTGTGTACAGATCCCAGCGGTTCCGCGGGTAGGATTTGCCGCTTTAGAGTACGGAGCACCGCAGGCATGCAACTGCTCGCTGTGATGGTTCTGACATTTTGAGAACATATTATTGAACATCAATGGATAAAATCTTAAAGAACTTGATCCTACTGACTAAGCAAGTTGAATAATTTGCTAAAATGGTTTATTGAAAACTTCAGGCTGCAAATGAAAACTGGTAATTACCAAGTCACTGTTGCTGATGACTTTTATCTGCTCAAATCTACCAAGCACCATAAACAACTGTTTTATGGCAAGTTATTAAGAGTTGCCAAATGTAATTTTTTTTTTTTTCCCCTGCAAAATTGTCTCAATTTTATTCATGTAAATTTTACTCAGATTTACAGTAAGAAATGCATGATTTCAACTGAAATTTGAAGTTATTTATAACTTGGGGGAGATGGGAGAGAAAATCTGAATTTACTTTGTGCATCCATGACATCAAGATTCTAAAGGTAACATTTGAGACAAGTGTACCAAGACCAAATTCCCTTTGCTCCCCCATACACAAAAAAACAGAGCAGACCTAGAAGTAAGACAAAAGCATTTAGAAACTTATGCAACTGCCTATCACCCTTTGTTCTATTGCAAACCAGCATCAATGTTTGCTGTGACATGGGAACTTTTCCTTGATTTGTAGTTTCTCCATTTTCCCACTTTTCATAGATTTTTATTTCTCAGTATTAAAGCTGGATATACCATCTAGTGAATGGGCCACCTGATGGAACCCTCCATATGCGGCCCGGGGCCGCAAATGGGGATGGCGGTACCCGTTCGCAGGGGTACCGCTGGCTCGCACCCGCCCGCCTGGAATCCTGAAACGCCCACTAGTGGGCAGTAGGGACCAGGTTGATGACCCATGCACTAAACCATCTTTTTTTTTTTTTTTATGCAGCTTTTGATCTACAATATGCTTATAAGCTTTCTAATTCTATACTAAAATTTGTATAAAAGTTTGTGGTTGAGTCTTTTCACATAAAGTAATTTTCTCTAATGCAGGTAAACTCCCCATTGTCAATGATAGTGATGAGCTAGTTGCCATCATTGCAAGAACTGACTTGAAAAAGAACCGGGACTACCCTCTCGCCTCCAAAGACTGTAGGAAGCAGTTACTCTGTGGTGCAGCTATTGGTACCAGAGAAGATGACAAATACAGACTGGATCTGCTCATACAGGCTGGGGTGGATGTTGTGGTACTGGTATGTATAACTAATAATTATACATTTTCCATTATACATGAAATTGTACGAGGTGGGAAAAAGATCAGATATATACATATTTAAGATCTTAACAAGTTTAGTTATGTTCCTCTCTGTTCATGAACTGGGAATCATTGCATGCATTTCTAATTTCCACTTCTTTTTTTTTTTTATTAACAGGACTCCTCTCAGGGAAATTCGGTTTATCAGATCAACATGATCCATTACATTAAGCAGAAATACCCTGAGTTGCAAGTTGTTGGTGGAAATGGTGAGTTCATTTGTATTGAGAAATTATATATTTTTTTGTTTTGTTTTTCTTCAGAGGATGGACAACCTTAACCCCTTAAGGACACATGACGTGTGACATGTCATGATTCCCTTTTATTCCAGAAGTTTGGTCCTTAAGGGGTTTAAAAAAAAAAACAACACATCAGAGGTTTTTAAAGCTGGTTGACTGTTTGAAAGTGGACTGGCGGTTGGCCATCATGTTTGAAAAATCATAAATGATCATGAAAGGCAAAGAGGCTAATAGCTTTATGATCTACTGGTCACAAAATCTGCTAAATTATTGAAGATTACAAAAAGAACCATCTAAAATAACAGTACATGCCATACTTGGAGAATTAAGACAACTGTTACCCTCTGTAACCAATGATTTTTGTTTTTATGACATACGTTGATACACTTAATCTGTGTTGATATTTCTTTTGTATTTTAAACAAAAGTGCACAGTAACAAATTCATGCTGAATCAGCCACATTTGACCCAGCAATCTAAAATTTGTGCACAATGAGCTACATAAAGTTGTAATTTAAAGCAAGCTTTCTTTATACATTCATATGCCACAGCATTAAAGCCATCTGCCTAATATAGTGTAGGTTCCTCTCGTGTGGCCAAAACCGCTATAAAACCCCAAGGTATGGACTGCACAAGACCTTGGGTATCTGTCACCGAGGCGCTAGCAGCAGATTGTTTGTGTCCTGCAAGTTGTGAGGTGGGGCTTCCATGGATTTGATTTGTTCCTGCACATCCCACAAATGCTCAAATTTTTTGCAAGGCCTTTGCTTTGAAGGGGTGAATGTGGTCTGCAACAATCTTTAGGTAGGTGGTACATGTCAAAGTAACATCTACAAGATTGCCAGGATGCAAGGTTTCCCTGCAAAACATTGCCCAGAGCACAACGCTACCTTTGCCTGCATTCTTTCTTCCAACAGTGCATCCTGCTGCCATATCTTCCCTGGGTAAACTACCCACATGCACCTGGCCAACCACCTCATCTAAAAGATTTATTAAACCAGGAAACTTTCATTGATCCTGTTCTGATGCCCACTTCTTAATTGAAGGGGCTTTTGGCATGGCCCAGTGGTAGTCATTGACACTCTGGCTGGTCTGCAGCTATGAAGCTCCATATGCAACAAACTGCAACACACTGTTTGTTCCGACACCGTTCTATTATGGCCAGCGTTGTTTTTCAGCAATTTTAAGCTACATCAGATCTGCCCATACAGGCTAATCTTCACTCTCCACCTGCACTAATGAGCGTTGGGCACCCATGACCTTGATGCCATTTCACTGGTTGTCCTTCCTTGTACCATTTTAGTAGTTACTAAGCACTACATACTGGAAAAACCCCACAAAACGTACCATTTTGGAGTTGCACTGACCTAGTCATCACTATTTGGTTCTTGTCAAAGTCACGCAAATCTTTTTGCTTTCCCATTATTTCCTGATTTCAACAGACAAAATTCAAGAACGGACTGTTCGCTTCCTGCCAAGTCTATCTCACTCCTTGACAGGTGCCATTGTAATGATCTAATCAGTGCTATTTACTTCACTTGTCAGTGGTTTTAATGTTGTGGCTGAACAGTGATAAGTGTACGCTACTTGCTATTTGACATCATTTTACAACAGTGTTAACTAAGAATACACACAAATATTTCTAACAGTGTGAGTATGTAGAAAACTATCTATTGCTTTAATATTAAGGTGTTTGTTTTTTTTCTGCAGTGGTTACAGCAGCACAAGCTAAAAATCTAATTGATGCTGGTGTGGATGCACTTCGTGTGGGCATGGGATGTGGCTCGATATGCATCACACAAGAAGGTGAGCTCTTCCACTTAACATGTATCATGGAAAATAATATATATTTTGCATATAGAATGCCTGAAACAAGTCAGTACCTTGGTGAAAGGAAACTAAATCACTTTTCTTATCATCTTATGTAAGGACTGAAGGTTTCCAAGGGAGTGCATACAACTCAAAGGTTCTCAGATGTAGAATGTTTGTTCAGCTTGTGAAAATGTTGAGATTGCTGAGCAAATCTGTTATTGGTCACTGCATAGTAAAAGCTCTAGTAAGGCCCTGTGATGTGAATTCATAATTACATGACATGTCGACTCTTACATAATCTTTATAACTTTGGTAGAGCTCGGCTCTTTGTCACCAGATGAGCAAAATTCCACTTTTGCACTTCTTTCAGTAGACCTGTCTGAAGTCCCAATGCTTTTGATATACTTTACATGGCAGTGTTTGGGAGAATTGAACTAAACAGTTTGATTTCAAATATTAAAGCTGCACTGTCACCAACATCCTCTGCAAATTGTGCATTATATTTACGCTTAGAATTCTACTGACATTCCAACCTAGTCAAAGGATTTACTGTGACATGGTAATAACAGTATTTTTCCTACACCTGACACATCTTCACTGGGTGCAGCTACACTCAACACGGGTCCGTCCCCCAGCTGTCACCAGTGATGGCTGCAGGGATTTGGCTATGTGTATTGAGGGTCTCATCGGATTCTTCATAAACCTAAATGCTGAACTCTTGCACATATACTTTCATCCGCTCCACCACACCCCCCAACCACTGGACCACAACCAGCAATGTCAGTCGGGGATCTCTTGCAAATTGTGCTTTATTTGGTTTAACCGATTGGCATTCTTTACAGTCAGCAGCTATAGGAGTTAAAATCAGGCTTTACTATCCCTTTGACATTTACTATTCTTTTACGGTACTTGGTTTACCTCTAGTAATTGTAACTTGAATTTCATATTTAAAAAAAATAATAAACTGTTTGTTTGTATATGAACTCTTTATCCGCTCACTACTTCTGTGCAAGTTAATTGTGTGGTATGTGTTTAGTAATATGTAGTAATAAAAAAGGAGCCAAGCACTCCACTTTTAAAGATAGTCGGCCGTTAAATATAATTTCACAAGACAGTGTTTTTGTCCCAAACTGTGACCCTTATCAATCCCAGGTCGTAAAGGCCACAATGTTTATACTACTATTATTTTTACTTAAGAAAATAAATGAAAGGAGTGCAGTCCCCTTCCATTGGAAATCCATGCTACTTTGTGGATGAGCATGGTTATGCAGGGTTTTTTCTTTCTTTCAGTAATGGCATGTGGCAGGCCCCAGGGAACAGCAGTATATAAAGTTGCGGAGTATGCTCGCAGGTTTGGTGTACCTGTCATGGCAGATGGTGGAATTCAGACTGTGGGTCACGTTGTGAAAGCACTGGCTCTTGGTGCTTCGACAGGTAAATGAGTGACACAACTATTAAAGTATAAAATATTATTTTGTCTACACAGTCAAGAAGTGTGTGTGTGTGTATGTGTTTTGTTCTTGTCTTGCAATCCAGTTTCAGAACCTTTTTGCCTTATTGTGTTGTAAAATGTACTTGTTTAATGCAGAGTCATGCTATTCAATACCTTTCGAGACTACATGAGACATAATATGCTTGCATGCACACACTGTCTATACATTAATCCATTCAGGAATTCTTTCACACAGCAAAGGGCATGTAGTTGCAGAAATGCAGTTTTTATGTTTGTCTAGTGCTTAAAAAGAAGTTCTATATGCTTGCACACGGGTTGACAATGCAGTGTTGTGGTTTTTTTAATATGAGCCTGTTGCACTCTTGTGATATGTTATGGATGTCCTGTGTGGTGGTATACCCTTGAAGATGGGTTACTACCGCATAGGGTGTCCTTTCCCAGAAAATACATCTCCAGAATGATTATACCCTCCTGTACAAAGTTGTTTTGTCTCACCAAAACAATAGTCGAGACTTAGTGAAGTTCTATGAAGAACTGGTTTTATTGAACAAAACCCACAGCTTTAGTAAACCGAGACTCCGGGTTGGGGTTTCCATTCATAGTAGTACAAGCCCGCTCTGGCACCTGTGTCTGTGAGATAATTGAGTCTGCTCTCAGTTAAATTCATTATCACCTGGACACAGAGCGCAACACGCGAAACACCCCCACATATAAAGTTTTAGCAGATTGCGGTGACTCAGTGATCCACTTTAGAATGCCAGGCTGGTTTAGGATGATAGCGTGCCGGAGATGCCAGGGCTGTATCATCACTACTCTACTGTCTATTAGTCAATCACTAAAACATAATTTACCTATTCTTCTGTAATTTATTTTTATATTTTAATGTGTCCCGAAATATCAGTATTCACACTGGTTTTTATTCCTTAATGTAGTCCATATCCTATTGCCGACCACCACAGTAACCACGTTTTTGTTCCTCATCTTTACTGCTTAAATGATTTGAGATATCATGGTTCTATATAAGGGCACCTCATATTTTGGAGAGACCTTATTCTGCCAAGTAAGCAGACATGCCCATCATTTTCTAATTTTGTAAGTTGAAGATTAACTTTTTATTTTTTTATTTTTTTTATACTCCTAAAATTTAATATACTAAATATATTCAGTATTTATTACACATTGAATTTTATTTAGCAAGGTGTTCTGGAAAAAATGGTGGTTACATTAAATCATTATTTTATTTGTATTTATTAAAATGATCTGGAAAGAAATTTCACAGAAAAGTATTTTGATTTAAAAAAACAAAACAAAAAAAAAACATTTTTTATAGTGGCAGGAAAACTCCTCCACTTTTAGGGCAAAAAAAACACCTAAATCCATTGCATTTGTGAAAAAATGGTGCATATTCAAAAATAACAGGGCGCGCCAGATGAAAAAAAAAAAATTGTGACAGACTTCATAAATTCATCTAAAAATTAGCAGGAAATTAGACGTGTGTTTTGTGAATGAACTAATATCACATGCACTATCGCTTGGGACATGTTATCAGTGTGTCTGTTGCAGTACCTACATATGCCATATTTTATCCTATGCATGTGTTGATTGCTTGCCTGACTAATTTTTAGTAATCATTTTAATATTTTTCAAAGCTAATTATAGTTGTTTTCACACTAATTAAAATCCGTGAAACTACAGTGGCCAACTGTGATCACCAAATGTTCATTTAA
This sequence comes from Pelobates cultripes, assembly GCA_933207985.1. NCBI lineage: Eukaryota > Metazoa > Chordata > Amphibia > Anura > Pelobatidae > Pelobates > Pelobates cultripes. Next base: position 142,893,298 of record OW240914.1, on the reverse strand, counting down.
CTATAAATTTTGAATGAGTGTCTTCCAGGTTAAAACTTTTACTCAACCCTTTAGAGCCATTTAATTTGTGATCATTGTCTACCATTCAATTAATTTTTCTTTTTATTTTGCAACATTTTAGTAATGATGGGCTCATTGCTGGCTGCTACCACAGAGGCTCCTGGAGAATATTTCTTCTCTGATGGTGTACGGCTCAAGAAATACAGAGGAATGGGCTCTTTGGATGCCATGGAGAAAAACACCAGTAGCCAGAAGAGATACTTCAGGTCTGTTTTAGTTAAATGATAAGATATTGCTTTTTACTGTTTTGAAAACCTCAGGTCTGTGTAAATGGGTGCATTGGTAAGTAGAGGCTTTGGTGAGCCTTGGCAACTGAGAGAATGGCTGTATTGGAAATGATTTTCATTTAGAATGTGTTTTTACCAGATTGCATTGAGATTTGGTTGCTGTCAAATGAGTTCTTGATTGCACAAACCACATAATACAAGTTACAGGGTCACATTTTGAAGAGTTTGCACCTCCAATACAATAGTAAGAAGATGGGTTCATACTCTGATTAAAGGACCACTCTAGGCACCCAGACCACTTCAGCTTAATGAAGTGGTCTGGGTGCCTGGTCCTTCTAGGGTTAACCCATTATTTTATAAACATAGCAGTTTCAGAGAAACTGCTATGTTTATGAATGGGTTAAGCCTTCCCCCAAATCCTCTAGTGTTTGTCTCAGCCGCTAGAGGCGCTTGCGTGCTTCTCACTGTGATTTTTCACAGTGAGAGCACGCCATCGTCCATAGGAAAGCATTGTAAATGCCGCGCGTGCGCATTCAGCCGAATGGGCGGAGAGGAGGAGGAGTCGGAGGAGGAGAGCTCCCCGCCCGACGCTGGAAAAAGGTAAGTTTTTACCCCTTTCCCCCTTCCAGAGCCGTGCGGGAGTGTTCCTGGCACTATAGTGGTCCTTTAAGGGTACAACCAACCGAGAAGGATTGATCATCTTCAGTAGAGCTATGTTTTCTTTGGTAAGCTTGCCTAAAAGGGAAGCTTTTTAATTCATTTTTTTTTTTTTTTTTTATTCTATATATTCTATGTATATATCTTTAAAAAAAAAAAAAGTGACATGGTTGGTATAGGACCTCTAAACAATTACATTCCCTTTCCCCTAAGTAAGCGTAATATGCTGATGGTGTCAGTGAGGAAGGCACTGAGGAACATAAATGGTTGCACTCCTCCGTTATTGCGCTGTGTTGTGAACAAGTACACAATATTATAAAAAGAATACTTTCTATTCCGTACTCATTATCGTATGTATGTATCCAGCAGTGGGTGATGAAATTCGCTTCTGATAGCTTGGGAGTGAATCCACAATTACTTTTAATGTAATAATTCACAATTGATTTAATACACATTTTGATAACCATGTAAATTATACCCATATTGAATAACTTTGTTTTACTGCTTGTTTAGTTTGCAGGTGCATTCTGTGTTTTAATATTCACATCTCCACTTCGGTATTTCGTCTTTTTTTTTTTTTTTATTAGTGAGGGTGACAAGGTGAAGGTAGCTCAAGGAGTGTCTGGTTCCATTCAGGACAAAGGATCCATCCATAAGTTTGCACCATATCTTATTGCAGGCATTCAGCATGGCTGCCAGGACATAGGAGCCAAAAGCCTTTCCATTCTACGGTAAGCAACGTGTCGTGTGCATGGCTAAGTGCAATTTGTACAATTTATAAACTGAATCCAGTGCCAAAATACATACAGTAGTAAATCTATTGCAATGTGATTTATAACGGAGAAACAAAATGTCTGACTGCTATAAGTGGTAGATGGGGTTCACAGTTTATTCCAACTAGAAGAAACCAAAAGACAACATTTTCCAGTTGCTTTGTGGCCTTACATCCTATGAAACCCCATTGATTAGGACTGTCCTTTTCTGCAGTTCCATGATGTATTCAGGTGAACTCAAGCTGGAGAAGAGGACTATGTCTGCTCAAGTGGAAGGTGGAGTCCATGGTCTTCATTCGTAAGTTTATGCCATCATAAAGTATAACCAACTACCTTTTCTTATTTTTATTTGATTGTATTTTTTTCCCTATAAATATACACATATTATTCCACATATCTTGTTTACTTCTGGTTAAAATATTTTGTGTTCTTTAACCTTAAGGACGGTGGGTGTGCTATGCACAGCACGTCCCCGCCGTCCTTTGTACTTAACCATTCGCCGGCGATCACGGTGGGGGGGACTCACCTGGCATCCCAGGAACTGCTTCTGTTCTGGCCCTCCTGGGCCATGTGATCGTGAGGTTCTTGAAAGGTGGGGGGTGAGGGGCAGGAAGATAGAATATATATTCTGCATTTTGGCTTTTTTTGTTAAATAACTTGTGACACTGTGTATAATATGTTGTGTGGGGTGTATATGTATGTGTATATACATGCAATCATTTTGAAAAGCTTAGCCAAAAAAAATAACAATTTGAGGCCTTCATTGGTTTTATTTGTTGGGAAATTGTGTAGATTTAGGATAAGGTGCATTTTAAAAAAAGTTCATGATGGAGTAATTTTAGTAGGTAGCAAATTATAAAAATGTATTTATGTGAGTAATAAGTTAGGAATTTTGATACTAATTTAATTTATGATTATAATTTTTTGACGAGGAGACATTCTAAGAGTGGTAGAATGTCTTTCAGAAATGTTACATTTTTAAATATGAAAAACCCTGGTATATGTCTATTATAAAAAAAATCTGTGCAATTTCTTGGAGTAACTTCAAGTGATGAACTGCTAAACTGTTCCAACTGAAGATTCTAATGCACCGGTTTTGAATTAGTCCATGTAAATTTAGTCCAGGGACTTGTTTGAATACAATATGATGTAAATCCCTATACACAAACCACAGAAGGTATGTAATGCGTTTGTAATGCCATAACTTAGAGTAATGGAATTTTACCAGAGATTTTTGATCAACGACTGCAGGACAACTGTTAAAATACCCCATGTCATATATCGTGGATTGGCCACTAGAATCATTGAAATTTTCAGTCTTCATTGTCGTAGGCCAATTCCAAAATGAGCATATTCTTAGTTTGGTCCTTTCACAACAGCTGGAAAAACATGTGGTTTGAGAAGGTGCACAGCTGTACCTTGTTGTGTATCTGAACTTGGGTTTTATTTGTTTTCTGGTAGCAAAGCTCTAGTCCTGTATTTTCGCCAAAGTGATTTTAAGCTCTGTGTGGGACTTGTATAAACAGGGGATGCAACATGGACACAAATGGGACTTTGTGAATCTCATGCAATACTTGCAAAGTATATGTGACTAAAATATTCTTAAAATATATCAATGCTGACTTTTTAAATTCTCCCTAATTTACATAAGTATTTGCAAGGGGTGTGCCCATGCACACCGTTCTTCAAGGCCTAATTGTCCTCCCTGTGTAGATATCTATCAGCACTTTTGCTGAGTTTAGGTTAGGATCTTATTTTTATCTTTTATTTTTTTGAAAGGGGGAAAAAATGACAATTTCTTAATACTTCAGGTCAGTAATGCAAAAAAAATAAAACTTTTTAACCTCATTAATATTTAAAAAAAAAGTGTTTTGGTGTTACATTTTTTTTTTTTTCTGGATGCAGACCCAAATGTAATGTATTAAGCATTGCTAATCTAGTTAGTATATAAAAAAATTGTTGTGTGGCAAACTTGTGTTTGGTAATTGCCATTAAACATACAAATCCAGCACTCCTGACTTTTAAAACCTTTACCTCCCCCACTGATCTCATCAAAAAAAGGTACTCCCAAAACCAGGACTTTTTTTGTTCCGTTTAGGTTCATTGAATAAGAGCGGTGACAACGTACAATTTGACTTAAATGACAAAAGAACAAATTGTTTTGGTTTTGAAAATTTAGATTGAAAGATAAACCTACCTGAGAAATGTCCTCTCCCATTGTGACTGCCTATAAAGGTAGTTGCGCTACCTCCGATTAAAAGCGCATCAATCCCATGCAGATACCCACTAAGACTGCATTAAGCATCACACACCGCATCTCTATTTATTTATTTTTTAATCCATAAGTGTGCTGGCAAGTTGACTTGCATGCTGTATAGTGTGTGTATGTATGTATGTATGTATGTGTATGTGTGTGTGTAATAAAAAAAAAAAAAAAATATATATATATATATATATATATATATATATATATATATATATATATATATATATATATATATATATATATATATATATATATATATATTGTATGCACTCACACTTTCATGTAGTATAAATGTAGTAAAAATATGCCCTGGTGCAGTCCCACGCTGGGTATAGGTAATGGATGAAAAAGAGATGCACTCTGTGGGCTTTAGAAATAATTACTGGTATTTAATGTCCAATACAATTACATATATCCGATCGACGTTTCAACCTCGTCAGGTCAAGATCCTGAGGAAGACCTGAAGAGGTCAAAACGTCGATCGGGATATATGTAATTGTATTGGACATTAAATACCAGTAATTATTTCTAAAGACCACAGAGTGCATCTCATATATATATATATATTTTTGTTTTGTTTTTAATTGACCACTTGTTTGTGCATTAAGAGCAAGAAGTGTCACTTGTATAGAAATTACACCATTGAATAAAACATTGAAATCTACTAGATTTAGCAAATTACATCATTATCCAGTTCAGCCCAGGTACTCCATTCAAATTAGGGTGTGGAAATCCAAAGTATTGGCTAATTTCAATAACGGAAAGTGATAAAATGTATGATTGACTGACTGTAAGCCAAGATACAGTTCCAAGACTGTATGAAGGCTCTCAAAAAGAATAAATTTTGAAATCCACACGCAGAAATTTGCCAAATATAGGGGACAATTACAAATCCTGATAAGTGACAATGCCTTTCAAAATTAAAAAAAAAAAAAAAAGTGGGGGGGAGCTAATCTGCCTTTTTTTCAATACAGAGTTGCAATTTCCTAATCTAAAAATACAAACTGCCACAATTATATTTTATACACTGTGAAAAGCAATGGATTTTGCCATTCTTTGGCAGTATGTTGGATACATTGAGAGAGATTATTTCACTTAGTTTTAACATAACTTAAAAAGACCCTTAAACCAAAATTGATAGACTTTTACCATGCTAACTATATCTGCTGTATCAAAATACAGGAACATTGTATAGAGCAGGCATAGGCAACCTTCGGCACTCCAGATGTTTTGGACTACACCTCCCATGATCCTTTACGAGCATTATAGGGGATGTAGTCCACAACATCTGGAGTGCCGAAGGTTGCCTATCCCTAGTATAGAGCAACAGATGCTGAATCAGTGGTATATTTCACTCTGAAACCTGTTTTCAGGGACCAGATTGTTGTCATAAAATGTTGTTGTTCGACCTCAAGGGGTTAATAAAAAGTAGCACCTCTATGGACCATTCCACTAGTCACATTATAATAAAACATTTTTTATAATTTTGTGTGTGTATTTTAATTGTATTTATTTTTTTACTGGCTGTCTTTGTGCACCAGTAGCTGGTGGTATTACAAAGAACAGACGCACACAGAAGAAATATGTGCTTTTCATCACTGTATGTATGTTTTCACTTCCAAAAGATTGTTTTTATAGTTTATCTGTCGTTTATCTAATGACTTATTATAGAACTAGAGGCAAGACTAATGGGCAGGGAATTCCATCGGAATGGTATTCGTTCGTCCATAGATTGACATTTGATTCACTTGGTACAGTTGAAATAAAGTGTATAAAAGACCGTGTTTATTTCGATTTTTGGTTTTAAAGTTGCCTAATGAATCGCTGTAAGCATTCATCTGAGTAAATGGGAAGCTCTGTACAATCTGGCGTTCGTGGAAGTTGGCTGCCATTTTCTCCAATTAAATACTTTAACTGGGAATGGTTAGGAGCATATAGGACTTATAGTCCTGTATTTAGTACCATAGTAATTCTATTGGACAGACACGAGTAGATCATTTAATAATTTGGAAGATTGCTTTGAGAGATAAGTGCTTACTTAATTATGAACATGGCTAAATTATTTTTTAAATATCAGTGTTCTCTTCTAAGCATTTTTTTTCTTTCGTTTTTTCACACAAACCTTTTCCTTGGTTTACCAGTAATCAGCACATGCAGCAAAAGTGCATTATTCATGCAAAAATAGGAAAAGTATAGCAAACCCAGGGCTTACAATGTGTAGTACTAGCTAAACCTTGAGTTACTTTATACTGCAAACATAGCATGCCGATAAGAGGTAGTATAATATACTAAAATCCAAATACTTTGAAAATTGAGTGAAAAGAAAGCAGTGGGATTTCTACATTTTATACAGTTTAACATGTTTGGTTTTGTGTTTTATTTTTTGATAATTTTTCTTACAACTGTTCCGTAGTGGGTGGTGGTTGTGTGTTTTTTTTTGTTTGTTTTTTTTTCCATATATACACTTTGTAACCACTGGAATATAGTGCTGAGTACATAACCAACTAGAATCTCCCATGCATTGCATAAAGCTTGTTATAGTTTAGGTATGTAGAATTAAATCAAAATTGCATATTGGTAAATGGATTTTAACATTTATTGTCCAAAAGCTAAGTTATAAAGCTGCATAACCGGCATGTGAACAGTGCGCTGGGCATCATACATTGGACAGAGAATGCAGTAAGGCAAGTTTAGCCGTGCATGGTATGACAGCTGCCCTACAAGTTTCATCAGTCATACAACCTCCTCACCATAGAAAAAAAAACTCCCCATCCGTACATAAAAAAAGTTATAGTATGTGCATGTCCATGTTTTGGTGACTGGTGGTGGGACAATTTAAGCCAACATATTCAACCCAAACAACACTTAATGTTTTTTCTTTCTTTTGCCCATGCATCCATCCTAGCTATACATTTCTGCCATGTAAGTAACCCTGAGTATATGTCTGTCTTCTTTTGTGAAAGGTTGTCTTTAAGCTTTTAAAAGGTTATTTGTTCTTCCAGGATAACTATTAAAGAGTCAAGGTCATCCTATGTGTAGATATGGCAGCCAGCGTTTGTGAAAAAAATTAAAACCTCTTGCAATAGTGTTCTTGTAGGACTACTATGGTTCAGTATCGGTTTGATTCCATACTTTCTAATGTGCAAGTTGAGATAAGTTGGACTGTATATTAAATACGTGTTAAACACAATTACCCAAATTATCATTCTAACATTATCATTATATGTAATATTGCACACACACAGCCGCCATACATGTGTAAGGGGCCTGTGCTGCAACAGCTGAGCGCAATGTTAAGTGGTCCAGTTCGGTACATATCTCACCTAGCCAGACTGCATTCTGACCTAGAGGCTGAGCCAGGTCCCTTCACCTCATTCCTCTCATGTGCAACATCAGTAGGTGGAAGGGATGTCCGATAACTTGCTTTTGGCATGAGAAGGAAGCTGTGTGGGAGGAAAGAGAACTCACAGGAGACCCACAGGAGCTTACTGCTCCGCTGGAACCCCTGCAAGCCACCATCCTCCAACACAAAAGTAGTCAAAGAGGAGGGTGGCTACGACAGAGTTCACCTGAGTATACTATTTGTCAGTATTTGGGAGGGAGGGGGGTGAGGGGGAAGTGTGTGTCTCTATGGCGGTGTAAAACTTTTACAGTATCTGTCACTTTGTCTATACATATAGTGGTGTGTGTGTGTGTACACACCTATGTGGCAGTGTGCCTCTAAGCGTGTGGGTGTGGGGGGTGTTGACTTGTGTACGTATGTATATTTATTTAACGTCTGTGTCCAGAAATGTGTAGGGCATTGATATGTATGTATAAGCTTCCAGGTAGGAATTGGAGTGCCAACATAAAATGTCCATTGGCTTCCAGCAATATCAGAAAAAAGTGATGCTGTAGGTACATTCTTAATTAGTTTCATGAAAATAAAGGATTTAACAAAGATAAAAGTAGAATACTGTTTTTTTGGTTTTTATGGCGTTATACTAATGAGCCCCTCCCCTCTCCCCCCCCTTCAAAAAATTTAAAAATAAATCACCCTTAAACGGTTATCCTGCCCTGAAACATTCTCTTCACTACAGCCCAATCCTCCATTGGTGAAGTCAAATGATCTTTATCAATCTATTGCTTCTCTGCGTTTCTAATGAGCATTACGTACATATGGCACAACCATTACAATCCTCCAATCAAGTGCTGCTTTGAGTAGCATTGATTACACACCTTGCATCTGCATACATGCTGCATACATTGCATGCTGATGCCAGATGTAATATACATTCACAAAATAGATTCTTGGTGCTGGGCATGAAGCATGGGGTCTGTACCTCCAGTGGCTGCAGACCACAATAATCACTTCCTTGCAGTCTGGCCTGCACCAATGAGACCATGTGCAGTCATGGACTCCTGACAGCTGCCTTCAAGTGCCAAACCGCAAGGGAGCAATTAATGTGCTCTGACCAAACTCCCACTCCTTACCAAGGAGGTCAACCACCAATGGGCCACCAGGTACCATAGCCATCTCTAAACAAAGCCAGCAAACACATGTTATACTTTGTTGGCACACACTCAGACATGGAACACAGCAAGCGCTCACATAGTTACATAGCTGAAAAGAGACTTGTGTCCAAGTTCAGCCTTTCTCACACTTGTTTTTTGCTGTTGATCCAAAAGGGGGAAAAAAACAGTTTGAAGCACAATTTTGCAACAAGCTAGGAAAAAAAAATTCCTTCTTGACCCCAGAATGGCAGTCAGATTTATCCTTGGATCAAGCAGTTATTTTACCCTACATTGGAAGATTATACCCTTGAATATTCTGTTTTTGCAAGTATGCATCTAGTAGCTGTTTGAATATCTGTATGGACTCTGATAAAACCACTTCTTCAGGCAGATAATTCCACATCCTGATTGTTCTTACAGTAAAAAAAACCTTTCCTTTGCCTTAGACCAGTGATGGCGAACCTTTTTGAGCCAGAGTGCCCAAACCGCAATACATGCCAACTTTTTTTCTCCTTAAAGTGCCAACACGGCAATTAAACCGAAATACTGAGGTTTAAGTTTAGAAAAAACAACTTACTGTTGTCCGAACTAATAACTTTTGTTTTAAAAGAACACAGAGAGTTCAATGATACAAATTTTAAATAATGATCTAAATAGATAAAAATTAAGCTTATATTTATTAGTATCTCCAACAAATGCAATACATACACACAGACTGCTGAATACACACACACACACACACACGACTGCTGAATACAGAGACTGATGAGTAAACACACACAGACTGCTGAGTACATGCAAGCACACACACAGACTGCTGAATACACGCGCACACACACATACTGCATTGAGGTGGGGGGTGTTGTGTGGGGTGGGTGCTGTGTTGTATGTGTAGGGGTACTGTGTGTGGGGGGTAGGGATACTGCTGGGGGGGTGTGGGTGCTGTGTGTCAGTATACCCCCCTCCCTTTAATGAAGTGGGGGGTGGGGACACAGCCATCCCTGGTGGTCCGGTGGTGGTAAGCACTGCAGGGGGAGGGATCTGTGATGCAGCTCCCCTGTCCTCCCGCGCAATGCTATGTGGAGCGTTGCCATGGTAACGCGTGGCAACGCTCCACACAGCATCGCGCGGGAGGACAGGGGAGCTGCTTCCTAGAGCCTCCCCCTGCCTCCCGACCCGGAAGCAGAGTAGGCGCCTGCCGTTTCGGCTGGCAGGTGCCTACTCTGCATTGATGGCGAACCTGTGGCCGCGTGCCGACAGAAAGGGCCTGGCATGCCACAGGTTCGCCATCATTGCCTTAGACGAACTCTTCTTTCTTCCAGTCTAAATGCATGGCCTCCTGTCCTATGTAAAGTCCGGTTTTTGAATAGATTTCCACACAATGGTTTGTATTGGCCCGAATATATTTGTATGTTATCATATCCCCTCTCAGGCGACGTTTTTCTCAACTAAATAGGTTTAAATTTGTTAACCTTTCTTCATAGCTGATATATGTTCCATTCCTTTTATTAATTTTGTAGCCCGCCTCTGCACTTTTTCTAGTGCCATAATATCCTTCTTTAGAACAGGTGCCCAAAATTGCACAGCATATTGAATATGTGGTCTTACCAGTGATTTATAAAGAGGCAAAATGATATTCTCGTCCCGAGAATGAATGCCCTTTTTCAGGCATGACAATACCTTACTGGCCTTGGCCACTGCTGATAGACATTGCACATTGTTGCATAGTTTGTTGTCTATAACAATTCCCAAGTCCTTTTGTGTGTTATCCCTAATTCGCTTCCATTAAGGGTATACGTTGCTTGTGTATTCTTTACGCCGAAGTGCATAACTTTGCATTTTTCAACATTAAATTTCATCTGCCATTTGAGTGCCCAGTCCCCCAGTCTATCTAAATCCCTCTGCAGCAAAGTAATATCTTGCTCACATTGTATTGTTTTACAAAGTTTTGTGTCATCTGCAAACACTGAAATATGACTTTCAATGCTGTCTTCAAGATCACTTATAAATGTTAAATAGGCGTCCCAGAACAGACCCCTGAGGGACACCACTTGCCACCTCTGTCTAGCTTGAAAATTTACCATTAATGACAACTCTTTGTACTCTGTTATTAAGCCAATGTTCTACCCAAGAACAAGCATTTTCATCTAGACCAATTTCCTAATCTGTTGTGTGGAACTGTATCAAATGCGACACCACATGCTTCACACAGTCACAACACACACTATGAAGTGAAGAGGGTGCAACACTTGAACTTGTGAGAATCCAATGGCAAAAGGCTTTGACTATGGCTGAGCTGGAGCATTTTTATTAACTTTTTGTGTGTGTCCCTTTAAATGTCCAGGGCACTAGGAAGGTGCCCCAGTCTGAAAATCTTTTGTGTGTTGGCCTCGTGGTTATTGTACACCCATCATGGTAAATTTCTACTCACTAAGTCTAACATTTCACTTGCCAATGAGTAGTGGAAATTCTTAATAGGGCCCCCTCTCTCCCATTTCTCTTTGACTTATAAACCTCAGCATTTACTTTCAAAACACAATCTAGAGGTATAAAATATATAGTGCATACTTCTAGATAAGTGGACTAGATAGCAGTTTAATTGGCAAATAGAGCTAACGATTCTAGTTAATGTGTTTACAGCATTCTGGTTGACAACTGTTACCTTGGCTTTAGTTAGAAGTAGGGCACAACTACAATTATATATCCAAATAGATTTCTTTAGTTTTGTTGGTGCACTTCTGATGAATGGCCAGTGGGGGGAGCTTTGGAACAAACAACTGGTCTGGCTAGCAGAGCAATGTGTGATCACTTCAAAATAAAGTGAAATTTTGACGAGTTGCCCATAGTTTTACATTTAATGAAACTTAATGATATTTTTGTAAACTATATACACTCTTTTTGAGAATTTCACTTTATCTGGCTGAACATCCATATTGGGACAGACCCTGTTAAATGTGAAACTGCAACCGGGTTCACATTTGTATGATTTCTTATCCTTGCGCCCATTGTACAGTGCTGCAGAATATGTTGCTCAAAAAAATTAATATCTCATAACCGATTAATCCACAAAGAGTTTATTTACTAAACAGAGAATTTTAGATAACTTTAATTGCAAATTTTAGGCCTGGTAACTGCAGTAGAAGAAAAATCTCCAGTGGTTTTTCTGTTCGGCTATATTCATCTAAAACTGACAGATTTTACTATTCACATGACATAAAGTCACGATTTTATTAATGACATGGAGGCAAGTATTATGCTGCACTCTTTATTTCCCTCAGCAGCAAAGAAAAATAACATAAAATCAGTATAAAAAGAAACCAGAAAATAACATGAAGTAATCTTCCTAGCAACAGCCCGGCGGGAGGGGGACCCTGAGGGTGGGGCACCCTCTGGGCACTATAGTGGTCCTTTTAAAGCTTCCAAACTTAAAGGGACACTATAGTCCCCAGAACAACTACAGCTTATTGTATTTGTTCTGGTAAGTAGAATAATTCCCTTCAGGCTTTTTGCAGTAAACACTGTATTTTCAGAGAAAATAACTCCACTGGCCGCTCCTTAGATGGCTGCTAGAGGTGCTTCCTGGGGCAGTACTACCTAGTGTGCAGCACTGCCATTCAGTGTCTCCACCCTCTGCATGCAGACACTGAACTTTCCTCATAGAGATGCATTGATTCAATTTATCTTTATGAGGAGATGCTGATTGGCCAGGGCTATGTTTGACTTGTGCTAGCTCTGCCCCTGATCTGCCTAGTTGACAGTCTCGGACAATCCTATGGGGGTAGCATTGTAATTTGCTCAGACCGCCACTTCTGATTATGTCCGCAGACAGTCAGTTCAGAGGCAGAGCCAGCAGCTGCAGACTTGAATACAAGTAAGATTGCACTATATTTAGGAAGGCAAGAGAGGGCCAGGGGTGCTAGGTGTTTTTTTACATAATATGGTCAGAAATACATGATTGTTTTTCCTTACCCTATAGTGTTCCTTTAAGCAAGCGTGTGTGAAGAGTAGTTAGGGTTGCCAACGTTCTTGGCGAAAAATACCAGCCTTTGTATAATTAGTAATGAGTGATATCACATGGTGTAAATCACAAGGAGTGACATAGGAGAAAATTCTGTAAAATCACCATCAAACTATTCAGTTTAATTCCGTATAGATGAATTGCTCCCAGTGTCTCCCTGTCTCCCAGTGTCTCAGTCTTGAAAGTCTCCCCATTTCTCTGTGTCCCCTAGTGTCCCCAGGTCTGTGTCCCCATGTCACTAGGATACTAGGGGACACAGTGAGACATGGTGACACAGAGACCCGGGATCACTGGGAGACTTGGGGACACAGACACTTGGGGATACTGGGAGACATGGGGACACAGATACTGGAAGACTAGGGGTCACTGGGAGACTAGGGACAGTGGCTGGAAGACAGACACTTGGAGACATGGGGACACTTGTGGACATAGACATCTTGGGGACACTGGCTGGGAGACATGGGGGCACAGACACTGGGAGACTAGGGGAAACTGGGAGACATAGGACAGTGTCTCCTTGCGTCCCCATTTCTCCCTGCTGCCTTTCCCCACCATCTCTCACTTACTTGAGCTGTAGAGCTGCTGTCTGGACTCCTTGTACTGTGTAGCTGCTCCCCAGCGGATCAGTGAGTAGAGAGAGGCAGGGAGGGATATGCTGTAACTTCCTATCCCTGCCTCTCTCCACACACACACAGTGACCCCTACTGGCCAGTGTTGGTTTTGCAGAGTAATCTCCGTTTATACTGAGAAAAATAACTGCATTTGTAATGCCGGTATTACTGCAATACCGGCACGGCCAGGTAGCCCTTAAATACCGGCTGTGCTAGTAAAACACCAGTCAGGTGGCAAAACTGAGAGAGGGTGTGTGTGTGTGTGTGTGTGTGTGTGTGTGTGTGTGTGTGTGTGTGTGTGTGTAAAAAAAAAAATAGCTGCAGTTCCATCAGCCCCTATGTTAATCCGGCCCTGCCTATATCCACTACAGCAATGCCGCTCTGGTTCATGCAGCTTATTACTGTCAAAATTTGAGTATTTATCAGCACGGTACTGGTCTATTGGGTAATGAAAGAGGCCTGTTTTTTTTTTTTGTTTTTTTTTTTAATTTTATTTAATTTTAAAAAAAAAAATGAATTCAGCAAATGACTTCATTCACCATAGAAACTGTTATGGTCGATCCTTTAAATTGCTGTATAGTTCCTGGGGCAAAAGGATGGAACAGGACACAGTGGTAACTGCAGTGACCGTGTCTTTGCGTCATTTGTTTTCTGAATAAAATGCATTTGCATAAAATGAGTGTCATTCCTGGATATGTTATGCCTTTCCATTTCAGTTGGTTACTGTAGAACATTTTAAGTGACAACCAGCCCAACCTTGAGATTACGTAGACTGCATTTCAAAAAACTGGTTTATGTAAGGTTCTGTCAGCATACTTCACAGTGCACACTATTTTACTGTTTGTGGCACACGGTCACATCCCTTTTATTGACCTCCCTTTATCCCATTGTTTTTAACATCTACGTTGGGGAAAACGACATAGATTACCATTCAGTACACCTCCGATTTAAGGTAGTGTAAGACTTCTGTAGTCTGGGTCAACGATTAAAGGCAAATGGGGAAATAAAATTCTAGGAAACCAGAATCTAATGCATATATTGCTAACATCTCAAGGTGTATATTGTAGAAGATTATTATTTTTTTTACTTAAAAGAATTAACTTTTTTTTTTTTTGTATTTGCTAGTTTATACATTTTTATTTAAATAAAGATATCAAGTATGTAGCATTTTTCTTTTCCTTTTTGTTTTCTCCACCTTTTCTATGACCCTTAGAAAGTGCACCATTCTAAAAAGCCAACATCCAATAAGGAGTATTTGTCTTGCTGTAAAGCAAAATTGTGTATATGCCTTTACTTTTGAAGAATATGTCTAATACAAATTGAAATCTCAAAATAGTGGAGTTGGAGTAATAGTTTCATATGTATTAGAGGGCACAATTTAAAAAATAAAAAAAAAATTTTTTTTTTGTCCAAGCAGTTGTTTGTGTCCAGCCTTCGGTTTTATATTGTAGATAACCAAAAGCAGTAGGTTTGTGTCTATAACGAACAACTTGATAAATATTCTGTTTCCTTGCATCTATTTACCAATCTTTCCGTCTTTTTTCTAGTTACGAGAAGCGGCTATACTGAGACTGGGAGGCGCACTCATCGACCGTCAGCTCCCAACATTCCCTCTTTGGTCCCAACCAAACACCTGTGATGCATTGAAGTTTCCCGCCTCTGTTTCCCCTCTCCCCCAGCTCTTTGCCTATTCCCTTACCAAGATGATGCAGGAAATCCAACTTGGCAATGTTTACTGACTCACCACGTGGCGAGTACTTGCACTATGAACATCTTTGCGTTGGGCGTTTTGATTTAAACATGACTACTGCCATGCAAATGTACATTATTTTGTCACTGTGATGAATTAGCAGTGCTTTAAAAGACATTTGATCTACAACTCCTTTATTTTCATTTATCTTGTCCATGACCACTGCCTGTTACGCTCATCCACCTTGCAGTCAAAGGGTCCCAGAAACCCAATCTTGTTTAAGTCGGAATAAAGGAAGAAAATGTTGAGCTATTATAATGCTGTTAGAATAAAGCTACATACTGACATTACTGTTCTATTCTTATACCTTAACCTCCTTCCTAAAGAAACACTGCGTACAAAAAAAACATACTAACTCTTATTGACTGCTGCCCCGTGGCAAAATAGACTGTGCTTGATTTAACTCCTGCTGAGAACAGCTTCTTTTTACGTTAATGCTCTGGTCTGTAATGGGTTTAGACTGACCATTTAAAGCTCTTCTGCATGTATTGTTAGTCATGACACAGAATAGCAAATTTGTCTTTGTCCACCAAGTATCTTGTCTGTATATATTCAAGACAAGAGATAGTGTTATTTAAAAAGGTGTCGTTGGCAGCATGCTTGTTTAGAATATTAACAGTGTGCTTACAGGAGTGCTTGTTGTCCAATATTTGGGTTGATCTTCCATGAGTTTATAAATGCAGGACTAGAGCAATGCCAAGTAATTGCAAGTATGCAATATATACTTAATGTGTGTTTACTGTTCTGCTTATCTGCTGTTCTTTTCCTAATACAACTTTCTATAACATCAACTTCTTGTCATTAAGCTAACTCAACTCGATGTGAACGGACAGATTATAGATTCTCATGTACCAGTCATGAGCTCGAAGAATGTCGAGCAACTTATTTTAATGGAGAGGTGCACATAATGGACTGTTGGAATGAATTGTATTTGCACAGACCATATGTCAGGGTTGATGGTAAAGTCATGGGAGCTCTTCGTACTTATTTAGTTTGTAACTTACTTGCATTTTGGGTGGATTATGTATACACAATATTACTTGGGTTAGGCTAGTTTTACATTTTGTTAAATGTATTTTTAATGTGAAGGTTTGTCTTTTGACAGCAGTCTTAGCAATACATTTTTCCCGTAGACTAGGGACCAGATTTCCTAGCTTAAAAATGTTTGTGGAGTGCATTTCCAAATTATATATTAAAAATGAGCTTTCATAAAGCTAATACAAATGAAAATGTAACCTCATTGCAGTGATTGCTGAAGAATATCTGTTACACATCTGGTGAGAGAGGTTTATTTTCTTAATGGGCAAAAAAAAAAAAAAATATTTTTAAAAGTCCCTCCTTCCAAAAAGTCAATAGTTTAACCCCTTAAGGACACATAGCGTGTGACATGTCAGGATTCCCTTTTATTCCAGAAGTTTGGTCCTTAAGGGGTTAATCTCCTCTCCTACAGTGTTACATTAATGTCTATATTTTTGTGATTGGCGGAGAAAAATGTGAAAGACTCAACCCTTCATGACCTATGACTTACCAGAATGATGATAAAGGGATTTGACTGACCCTTTGTCTTGAAAGATTTAATTGACGTGCACTTCCATTATCCAGGATGGCAGGCATTAGAATGTACACCAGCACAATTCATAAATGGCAAGTAAGCTGCTGTCCAATAGCAGGTTTGTAGTATTATGTCTGTTTTTGTTTTCCTTTTTTCTTGTCCCGTTTTATATTCTTTCAAAATCTTTTTTTTCTTTTCTTTTTTTTTTTTGGTAAAAAAAAGTTTAACCTTTTAGCTATTCTTTGTAAAATTGGTTGGGGTTTGTTTTTTTTTTGGTGTTTTTTTTGTATGCAACATTTATATTTATGATAAAATGTACAACTTTTTTTTTTTGGGCCTTTTACATAACTGATACTTTATTTTGATCATTTTACTGTATTACATTTTCCACTAAACCAGTTGTGAAGATGCAGTACATTATATCCTGAATATTAAACTATTTTACTATTTTTTATTTTTTAATTCTGTACACACACTGCTTTCCTTCAACTCTGAACAGAAGCTCTGTAAAGAAATACATTGTAAGATTTGTGAATCAGAAAATTGTATTTTGTGTACTATAGAAAGTGTAAAATATAAGAGAATAGTGTATAAGTTTCCATAGTGCTTTGTGTTTTTGTGAGTATATATCCTCTTGAAAAGATGTGAACCCCAGGCTTGTTATATAATGAAGTAGGCAGTGTAGGACCATAAATGTTTAGTCCATTCTTATTTAATCACTTTACTGAATATTTCTTCTAGAGCAACCAAAAATATGTGAGGGAATAAATGAAGGCTGTCAAATCAAATATTTGACACTCTTACCTGGTACCGAAGAATAAAAGCTGTATTTTTTTGTGGTTTTTTTTTTTTTATTTTTTATTTTTTTAAACGGCTATATAATAGATCTGAGCATAGCACAGTAGTGTATTAGTTGCCCTGCTACCATCCTTCTGTCTAATGCCATACACACTCCTCGCCCTTCAGCCAGCAATACGTTCTCAGGTTTTCAATGCCAATATGCAGACAATCTTTATCTCTTTAAATTGGTCTCTGCTAAAATACAGGGTACCCTAGCAAGGTTAGTGTTTAAGCCATTTTAAAATGCTATAACACAGCCTGTTTGGTTTCTCCATATGGGTGTGCAATCTTGGTTAAATTTCTTTGTCTAATTTTGATAATTTTCACAAGTTGTGAAAAGATGTTTAGCTTTTACTGTGATGTCAAACTCAAGTTTACATTTTAATATTTTCTTTAACCCCGGATTGCGTTATTTAATAATGAATTTAACTGTAAATGTTGGAGTTAGGGGTATCTTAATCAAAAATGATTAAGACTCTCTACTAACGCACACATATATAATTTTTATATTTAGTGTGCGTAATTGGAGATCTTTCCCCAAGTATGTATTTTATATTGTATTAAATCTCATCTTCTTTGAACCTTGATTGCCCCCAAAGGATGTAGCATCAGTAAACACAAATGATTGAGTATAAAATGCTTGTTTGCCAGTTAAACTCACGTTAGATGTACTTGATCCATAAATACTGAAATCAAAATCCAGTGACAATGCTGAGCTTTTTGTAATTGTCTTCAGAAACCTCTAACGTTTACAATTTGTTTATTCAGATAGTCTGCCTTTATCTAAAGGATGGAGCCTAAAAATGCTGCTTAAACTGTCAGTGTTAAAGATCTGAGCTTTATCTGTTTCTTTCAATGTTTACCTTTTGTGCATTCTGTCCTATGCTACATCTGCATCAAATTAATATCTAGCATCTTGCCTTGCTTTAACCATACATATTTGGGTCCAAAGTTTTGTGAAAATGTCAAATGAAATAAAACTAAAGTACTTTAAAAAGGTGTCTGACAATCATTTGTAACTTTTTAGCTGGCCTTTATTTTATTTTAGTGTGTGTGTGTAATATTTCCTATACATTTTATGAAATCTTAACTTGAATGTTAATTGCAGTAGTTTAGCATGCTATTGCCCTCTCTAGTAAGGGGGCTATCATTAACTTATTGCACTAGGGATGGGGTTGCACTGCTTACAGGACAGAGAAGTAACATCTCGGATATTGCGATTCAGCAAGGAAATAAATATATATATACACACAATACCAGTAGAGAGCACTCAGGAGTCTTTCAAGGTAAATTTCATCTGTTGCTTTATTGAGCAATTACAAATTCACACAACGTTCCAGTCGACATTTCAGTCTGTAAAATACTTTTTCCAAGACAATTGTGTATGTGAGATGGATACCTTATATACAAAAAAATGCAGTGATCCTATTTGGAGGTGAACAGGTGAAATGTAACAACGGATCAGAGTGATGTCACTAATGACGTAAACATGTTTAAATTACGTAATAAATTAAAGTTAACCCTATGTGTACCTGGTATGTGAAACATACTCTCGTGTAGATAAGTCAGAGAGTAATAAAAGATAAATAACTATAAAAATAAAGTATATACAAATGTTTCAACCCTAACCAAGGGAACATAGATACATAGTACATATCGTCATTAGCTCATATTAACTCGTTATATAGCAAAATATTGTCAGTGTAATTTTTAAGCAATATGCGATATGGACTACTTCCATCATGGAGTTGTGGCAAATAACTGTACTATATTAATGCATTCTGTAAAACATAGCTCAATCATATATTATCTTCTAGGTAAAAAAACAATATAATGAGTTCTTCTCATTTAAACCAGATGGTGATAATGTTTCCAACGTGTATATCCAGAAAGTCTCACGTCTGAGTAACAGGTTATCACGATCTCCTCCTCTGGGTGAGATGGGTATGTGATCTATTCCCATAAAGCAAAGTGAGGACAGGCTATGTCCTATCTCAAGGAAATGCCGGGCGACTGGAGTGCTTGCAGTGCCGCTCAGTAGTGCGGACCGTATAGTAGACCTGTGACCCCGCATGCGTTCCCTTAGGTCATTAGATGTCTTGCCCACATAAGTGAGACCACAGGGGCATATAATTCTATACACAACATGTGTGGTCCTGCACGTAATCCGGTGTTTAATTGTGTACACCTTTCCAGCTTTTGGGTGATGGAAGGTTTTACCCGGTATCATAGAATTGCACGCCAGACAGTTTAAACAGCGAAAACATCCTGCTGTTGTCACTTTCTGTAATGACTGTGTTGTGGACACTATATCTGCATGCATCAAATAGTCTCTCAGATTTTTCCCTTTTCTGTAACTCATAATGGGATGTTTTTTAAATACAGGAGGCAGTGATGAGTCATTGTAAAGAACGTGCCAATTTTTTTGAATGGTATCTCTGAGTTTTTGGGACTTTAGATGAAATGCCTGAGGGAAGATGAATCAATCACTGATGTCTTGATGAATCCTGTTTTCTGCAATTGATTCTATTGCCTTTGTGTATGCCACATTCAAAACAGTTTTTGAATATCCTCTTTGTAGGAATTTTTGGAACATGTCCTGAATCTGTATCTTCGCCCGGCTGTCGTCTGAGTTATTGCGCAATACTCTTATGAATTGGGAGATAGGCAGTGACTCTCTTAGTTTTCTAGGATGGAAACTTGTAAAATGCAGAATAGTGTTCCTATCCGTTGATTTAGAAAACAGAGTATATCCCAAGCGATTGCCTGGTCGGAGTCGGACTCTCCTGCCCGATAATCTGCATTAGCTTTCTGTGTGGTCGGGGGGCCCCGCTCGTGGGGCGATGCCTCCGATTCACTAGAGCTTTGGTCACTTTCCTGCGCCATCTTGGTCTGTGTTAGTCTTTGCGGCCTACTGAAGGACCGCCTGATGTCCGGCGTGTTTGAGCCCTCCAGGCCGGTTTGTTTCTTGTTTTTTCGCCCCATCTCGGGGTTGGGGGCATTTAGATCACTATTAGTCTGGATGTCTGTTCTGGTTGTTAGGATTTTGTGGCAGTTCGTCGTATTAAACGGTGTGTTTAGCCGGAGCTCCACACTTGCACGTCTTGTTAGCTGCTCAGCTAGCCACGCCCGCCTCCTACATTTTAACATAGGACCCTTTATTTGATAGCAGCTTCACAAGTCTTGCATCCATTGAACTTGTGAGTTTTTGGACAGTTTCTGCTTGAATTTGTTTGCAAGATGTCAGAATAGCCTCCCAGAGCTGCTGTTTGGATGTAAACGGCCTCCCACCCTCATAGATCTTTTGCTTGAGGATGCTCCAAAGGTTCTCAATAGGACTGAGGTCAGGGGAGGATGGAGGCCACACCATGACTTTCTCTCCTTTTATCCCCATAGCAGCCATTGATGCAGAGGTATTCTTTGCAGCATGAGATGGTGCATTGTCAGGCATGAAGATAATTTTATTACGGAAAGCATAGTTCTTCCTTCTGTACCAGGGAAGAAAGTGGTCAGTCAGAAACTCCACATACTTTGCAGAGGTCATCTTTACTCCTTCGGGGACCCTAAAGGGGCCGGCCAGCTCTCTTCCCATGATTCTGGCACAAAACATGACTCCACCACCGCCTTGCTGACGTCGCAGCCTTGTTGGAACAGGGTGGCCTTCCACCAACCATCCACTACTCCATCCATCTGGACCATCCAGGGTTGCACGGCACTCATCAGTGAACAGTACTGTGTGAAAATTAGTCGTCTTGTATTTTTCTGCCCAATGCAGCCGTTTCTGCTTGTGAGCATTGGTTAGTGGTGGCCGAATAGAAGGTTTATGCACAGTAGCAAGACTCTGGAGGACTCTATGCCTTGATGTCCGTGGGACTCCAGAGGCACCAGCAGCTTCAAATATCTGTTTGCTGCTATGTAATGGTATTTTAGCAGCTGCTCTCTTAATCCGATGCATGGATCTGGCAGAAATCTTCCTCAATGTGCCTTTATCTGCACAAACCCATCTGTGCTTTGAATCAGCCACAAATCTAATAGTGCGATGATCACGCTTACGTTTTCGTGAAATAGCTGTTTTCATACCTCGTCCAAGGCATTGAACTATTTCACTCTTTTCGGCAGCAGATAGATCCTTTTTCTTCCCCATATTGCATGAAAATGATGCTCTGCTTAATAATGTGGAACACCCTCCTTTAGGAGTTTTTCCTTAAATTGGGCTCACCTGGCAATCTAATTATCACAGGTGTCCGAGATTGTTTTCAGTGATCAAAAGAGCCCTAAGACACAATGCCATCCATGAGTTAAACTGAAAAACAAAATATTTAATCTTTGTGGCTCTTAAATAGAATTTGCATAATAATTTGGAACAGGGTGTAATTATGTATACATTTGTCTCTAGGTTAGTATTCAACCCCCCATTTTCTGTTAGACATCCCGCCTTATCACTTGTGTTGTTTACATAACGCACTCCTTAGCTCAGATTTGAATGAATAGAGTTACAGAGAGAACTCTGTATCTGTCTTAGTCTGGAAATACAAATATGTTCTGAGTGTAACTGGCAATATACACTTTTAATTTCTGTCTTAACACAAAATGTCTGCCGATATAAATATACTGACAACCTGAGATAAAACAAAATGTGATTTATCAGATCGGCCAACCTTTTTTCATTGTTCCAAGGTCCAGTTTTGATACTTATGTCCTCATAGAATGCGCTTTTGGCAGTGAACAGGAGTCATTATGGGCACTCCGTCCTGTCTGCAGCAAACTGTGATGCACTGTGTGTTTTTGACAACTTTTTATAATGGCCAGCATTAAAGTTTTGAGAATTTGAGCTACAGTAGCTATCTTGTGTAATCAGACCAAACGATCTAGCTTTCGCTCCCCACATGCATCAATGAGCCTTGTGTATCCATGACCCTAACTCAGGTTTACCGGTTTTCCTACCTTGCACCACTTTTGGCAGATGCTAACCACTGTACCGGGAACACTCCATTAGACTTGTTGTTTTGGAGATGCTCTGACCCAGTCATCAAACCTTTTATTGAAGTTTTGTGTAGTATTCAACAAGCATTTAGTCTGTGTGCAGTGTGAAACACGCAGGTTTCCAATATGTGAAGCAGCATTCAGCATTTTGAGATGCGCAGATCTCTAGTGGAGCGGCAATAAGTGAGACTCGCAGGTCTCTTAGGCAAGGTGAGTATCATATTTATGACAGTCAGATGCAGATTTGTAGGTCACCCTTACTCAGTTCAAGGTATTTGTCAGTAGTATTTTGTCTTTCGAGTTGGCTGTGTGCAGTTATGTGGTTTGTTGCTCACCTGTTAGCCTAGGGTTCTGTGATGAATTCTACTGTTTTCCAGGTCTTATGGGTTAGGAGTACAGTTTGTTCTGTCGTGTCTTGAAACAGTATAAGGTCTGGGTTAGGGATCTTGGGGGGCGGGAGGGACGGGTGTTGTCCCTATCGTGGCCTCTGTGTCAGCTGTGCACGCCTTATCCACTTTTCAGGGTTCAGGGTGTCCTGTGTATGATATAGTGTGAGGATGATCTTGTTCCTGTATGTGTGTTCAGTGGAGGGTTTATCTCCAGTTTTAGTTTTTGTTCATTTGGCAAATGTCCCTGTCATGTTCTTCCTCTACTTTTAGTTAGCGCTGCTACAGTTGGGTTATGTAACAGCCCTTCCCAGTTGTTTCCCTCCCTCCTCGCCTTCCATTTTGCCGGTCCCTGGGTGTTTAGGTTTATGTTCGCTCTTTTCTCATTTTTACATCCCAGGGGGCCCGGGGTAGGCTGCGTGGGCACCGGTCGTGCTCGCAAGAGCTCTGAGGTAGGTCGAGAGGGGTGGGGGTCGGGAAAGGGTGTCTTGCTTGTGTTATGGGCTGCTCATGTGTTTCGTCTCCTTCCTCCCTGTGCCTGTGGGTGTGTTAGATACATTTACCATGGCCCCCAGAGTTCTGTGTGCTTTGTGCTTCATCCCAGTAAGTCTGCGTATTTTGCTTCTACTGAGTGAATCTCCTCAACTTTCTGTAGCCATTGCACAATCGTGGGCAGTTGGGTTCTTTTCCACATCATTGGAATCAGGGATTTAGCGGCGTTGAGTAGGTGCCTTATGATGGATTTCTTGTATAGTGCGATAGATTGGTCTGTGAAGTGGAGCAGTGAGTTTTCTGACGTATTTCTTCCCAGTATGGTCTTATTCTAGTGCAGTCCCACCAGATGTGTTGTACTGTACCCACCTGGGCCTCACATCTCCAGCAGGTGTCAGGGGTCCCCTGTAATATCCTGTGCAGTACCATTGGGAGATCAGCTTGAAATTGGCTTCCTGGTATTTTGTACTGATCGAACTCTTATGTTGTATTATGAGTATGTGTTCCCATTGTGCGTCCGTGTATGTTCTGTCTGTGAGGTCCTCCCATAGGCTACATTCCTGTCCCGGTCGCCGATTATCGTTCGTTGGTATAGCACGGATACCCTCCCATCTGCTTAAGGTGCGTTGATGCATAGGTTTTTGAACCATGTGGTATCTCTATGTATTGCTTGTCTGTTTGGGATATTATAGTTGAAATGTCGTAGTTGTGCATAGCGGAATCTGCGCATCAACATGGGGGTTTCGGTCCCGGTCCATTCACGTAGGCTCATTAGTCCTGTGTTTTTTAACACCTCTTTAAGGGGCAGATATACATCTCCGTCTGCTACAGGTCATGCACTTCTCGGTAGGCCGCCTCCCAGGGCTATGTTATACGTTAGCGGGATTAGTGGGCTTGGTTGCGGGGATATGTAGGTTTCTTTTCTCACTATAGCCCATGTTTTCAGCATTTGTGCTATGGGTGAGGTTTTACTGATGTTTGGTGGTTCTCTCGGGTTTGATGCCACACTTGCGAGTGAAGGGTTTTGTTCGTGCTTTCCCTTTCTAGTGCAGCCCATAGTTTGTGGTTCGGGGCTGTATGCCAGTCTCTTATCCACTTTAGCACGGCTGCGTGGTAGTATTTGCGGAGATCGGGCAATGCCAGTCCACCCCGTAATTTGGGTATTCATATTTGTTGTGGCTGAGTCGTACCCCGTTCCCCTTCCAAATGTAGGTGCTGATCTCTGATTTCATCGTCGCAAAGAAGTCTGGTGGAATATGCCAGGGTATGGTGTTGAAGTAGTACAGGAGTCTCGGTAGGATATTCATCTTAACCACCGCTATTCGACCATGCCAGGAGATGTAGTCATGGTTCCACGATTTTGGGTCTCCTTGGATTCGTTTAAGGAGCGGGGTATAGTTCCATGAGTATGTTTGTCGGGTTATGTGGGATCCATATACCTACATATTTCATCTGGTCTTCGCAGCATCTGAAAGGGAAGTTTCATTTAATTTGGTCCCACTCGGTTGCCGAGGTTGCGGTACAGTGCTTCGATCCACGTGAGCATCCCTTTCCCCAGCTGGACTTTGGTGAGCGTTGCCATCATAAATTGCCATCTCACGCGATCGAAGGCTTTTTCTGCATCAGTGGAGAGCAGAAGTAGGCTCTTGTTGTCCCTCCGTGCCAGGTGTTGGATAGTGAACGTCCGCAGGGCCTCCCTTCCCGGTATGAAGCCAGTCTGCTCTGGATGAACTAGCCTGGGCATGTAACGTTGTAGTCTGTTTGTTATGATCTTAGAAAAGAGTTTGACGTCCGTGTTTAGGAGTGAGATGGGGTGGTAGTTGCCACAGCATTCTGGGTTCTTACCTGGTTTGGGTATGACTGTTATGGTGGCAGCCAATGTTTCGGAGTGGAGCTCACCTCCTTCCTGTAGTTGGTTTAGTGCGGCAGTCAGTCGTGGGATCAGGATATCTCCAAATTTTTTGTAGTATCCTGCCGGGAAGCCGTCCAGGCCGGGTGATTTGCCGTTCTTTGCTTCCTTGATTGCTAGCCGGACTTCATCTTCAGAGATCTGTGTTTCTGCTTCTTCTCTCGTGAGCGCGTCTGGGTGGAATCCTTGTAAATATTGTTCTACGGCCCTGTCAGTCTATTTCTATGTAGGAGACGGAGTATAGAGTCATTGTAAATTGCTTAGACAGTGTGATGGATTTGGTAGATTATAGAGTAGTAGTGGACAAGAGAGGGCATGGTGTAAGATATTCACAAAATGTAAACCAGTATGCAAAATGTCAATATTAGACATAGACAGACTGATCACACTTAATGAAACACAAGACATGTGCCATTTCATTAGTCACAGGATTTATAGCAGTGTGTGAGCAATGGAAGTTCATAAAAAACCATGCTTGGTGAAAAAACAGAGGAAATAGAAAAAATAAAAACAAAATAATAAAAAGAACAGGATGTAAAGCATATAGCTCTGAATATCAAGGCATATAAACCACTGTTAACTGATTCTAATCAGCGATATAACCGAGAGCTAAGCAATTAATAAAGCCATCGCCCCAGCAGATGCCATCCATATGGAACTGATACCCACTTGTTGCCATCAAAATGGTCAAACTAAACAAACATTTATTAAAGCAATAGTCAGCAGTGACTAACAGTAGTAGACACAATGTGCCCCAAAGTAGGCTTATGAGCAGCCTAGTCAGTTCGGTAGATTGGGTCATCAGATGCCCTGACTGGGAAAGGTTGCCTTGGCGTACATCAGGTGCGGTCCAAAGGAGCATGCTCCATTATACTCCTCGGTTCTTCCCGTCCAGCTCCAGGCTCCAGGTTCCATAGAGAACCACAGCACAGTGTCCACTGACCTCTGTATTTGGGTGGACCAGGTTAAGTTCCCGAGTTTCTTGTAAGTGGAGATTGACCAGGCATGTAGACTATGCACAGAGGGTGACGCCCTCCTGGGTACCGAGCCCAGAAAGGAAGGGACAGAGCTTGTGACTGCTTTGGTCCGTTAACGAGGCAGCTGGTACAGTCAGCAAGGAAAGACTGGCCCAGAATTTCAGGCAGATGTCATCAAGAAAACGTTCCCTCCAGCTTAGCAGAGGATGCATCTACCGCAGATGTAGAGCAGTGCAGTCTGCAGAGAGTTCAAGAGGAGCTCTGTCACAACCTCTTTTTTTTTTTTTTTTTAAAGATAAAAGAAAACCGGGGTGGGGAAAAGGAAGGCCAAGTGGCTAGTACCCAATAGGGCACAATTAACCAAAAAAAATCTAAAGTTTAACCCCTTAAGGACCAAACTTCTGGAATAAAAGGGAATCATGACATGTCACACATGTCATGTGTCCTTAAGGGATTAAATAAGGTTGGAGTAACCATTTGGATTTGAAACTCAATTGAAATCCATGACTGTTCTCACTTCAATGAATGACCGTGTGATTTTTACAAATGCAGCATTTGTTTCATTCAAGGTTTGACCTTGTGGCAAACACATTCTTCTGTTGCTTCTGTAGGAATGTAGTGGCATCTCCGGACGATGATAGGGTAATTGGGGTATCTCTTTGTGTGACCACTAATGACCTACCAGCTCCCCAGCCGTACTCGATCGCTGCCTCTCTCAGTTGTCTCCTCCCAGCTAGCACGACAAAAGAGATGTCCCAATATATTGCCAGCAAGCAACCTTCAAAAGACATTGTGCCAATATCTCTGGAGCGGGACAGGATAGCAGACCGAACTGCGACATCCCTTGTCGCCACTTTGATGTCTCTGGGCGCCCCTACCAGTGCTGTTGCCGCTTTGCGTATTCGGCATACAGAAAGTATCATCTGAGATTCTGTGCCACTTGTAATACCCATGGAGGCAACAAGCCGCTGTACAAAAGGTAGTAAGGCATCATTTCCAACATTCTCCGGTACACCACGAAGGTGTATCTATCGTCTTCTGTGCCTAGTCTCCAATGTGATCACTGCTCTGCTAAGAGTTTTCACCTGCTGGGCTAGCCTATCATCCTGTTTTTTTGGTTGTCTGAAGCCGATTCTCTCTGGTCTCTTCTATTGATTTCATTGCCCCGATTGTCACGAACACACCCTACTTCAAGACTGTGTGTGTGACGTAGTTGTGGTGGTGAAAGGGTTAAAGCTCACTATTTGTCTGCTTTGCTGATAGTGCCAATTGCCAGCCAATGGTGGAGCACGCTGTGACGCCGATGACGTCACACCGCAACATAACCTCTCTATGCATTCCCCTGCCTGCGGTGTCCAAAAGAAGGAGAAAAGAAGAAAAAGAGAGAAGGAGACTAGCTGAAGGAAAGGAGAGCAGAGCAGAAGGAGAGGAGAAGAAAAGGAGAGCAAAGCAAAAAGGAGAGGAGAAGGAAAGGAGAGCAGAGCAAAAGGAGAAAGAAGGAAAGGAGAGTAAAGCAGAAGGAGACTAAAAGGAGAAGAGAGCAAAAGGAAAGGAGGGGAAAGCAAAAGGAGAGCAAAAGGAAAGAAGGGGAAAGCAAAAGGTTTGGGAGGAAGCTCATAGAGAGCAAAAGGGAAAGAGGGGAAAGCAAACTGTCTGTTGACAGTTGAATTGATATGTTCTCCTGAAGAAGTACGTTTTCAATGATATTTTGAAGGACTTGTGAGTGGGTGGATGTCTAACAGAGAAGAGAATGGAGTTCCACAGGAACTGTGCAATCTTAGAGAAGTCTTTTAGGCGAGCATCAGTTTGTTGTAAATTGATGCTCGCCTAAAATTAGGTTCAGGCTGCTAAAAGAATCCTGTGCTGCCTACTGCACTGATCTACGGAAGGTTAAGGCCAGTGACCCTGGGTCAGGCTTGTGTTGAAATGTTGGTGTGATTAGGGATAATAAGATTACCATTAATTGTTGGATCATCCTCTTGTATAGATCAAGATTAACAGAAACAAATTGTTCCATAAGCATCTTAACCAATCTTAAAGCTTGCTGCTTCCTCTTAAATAGAACAAAAACAAACAAACATCAGCTTTCCTCTTATCCTCCACTCTCATTACTCCTCTCAATTCTCTTCCCAGTGGAACAACACAAGCCAACGCCTCGAGGGTCGACTTATTTAACCCCTTGAGCACCATAGAGGAATGCAATTCCAATATATTTAATACATGGTTGCCTTGCAAAGGGTTTGTTGCTAGGTGTGTTTGTTTAAAATAAACCAACTAATGTACATTCAGTTGTCCAAACAGGAACATTTATATGTCATTCTGTGCAGTTGGGGACATGATCAGATCAGGTAACCTTCATACTTCGTACTGTTGCATACCTCCTAATCCCAAGTGTCCCTACTATTGTTGTGTATGCGTTTGTAACAGAGCTACAAAGCAATAATACTCACAGTAATGTGTCTTTAAACACATATTTAGAGATCAGTCAGTATAAATAATAGTATAATATATATTATAATATTGTATCTGATCACTAGATTGGTGCCACATTGCGAGTTTGTATGAGTGGCTCGTTGGTCTAGGGGTATGATTCTCGCTTTGGGTGCGAGAGGTCCCGGGTTCAAATCCCGGACGAGCCCTACTTTTATTTTGTATAAAATTTATGACTTGGCACCCATTACTTTGTTTTGTGTACAATGTATCAATTGGCGCCTTTTACTTCACTCCTAACATGGTACGAGGAAGCAGGGTACTTCGTTATATTCCCAATACCACAACACAGTTCTAAGAATTAAGGTAGAAATAGCTTTAAGATCAAAAGTAGTTCTAAAACTCAGAACTATTATTTTATTTAACCATTATCTCATTGTATGTTGTATCGACATTACTTGCACACAGATAACAAAATGATTCATTTCACGCAGACCTTTTTTCAGAGTTACAAACGCAAAATTAAAAAAAATGGGCTCGTCCGGGATTTGAACCCGGGACCTCTCGCACCCAAAGCGAGAATCATACCCCTAGACCAACGAGCCATTGATATACATGAAGTTGTTGTATGTGAATCATACACAATGAGTTGTATGAATGAACGTTTATGTGACAACATTTTTGTTTTTAATCTTATGTTTAGAAGGATTAAAGGGAGAAAGCTTGGTTGAAATAATGACATAGTTCAGCAATTTTTTTATAGTGTCCTTACTAATGTACTTGGTTGGATATAGGAGACCTGAACCTTAGTTGGAGTTTAGAAGCTATTCATAGAAAACACGTACACACATACAATCACAGACCTAGCTATACACACAATCACAGGTCTATATACATGACCACATACATACACACACACATAATCACGGACCCACAGACGCGCACATACAATCACAGACCCCTCAGGAGCGGATCCAGAAACCAATCTCGGGAGTGGAACATATTATTAATAGAAAGAATCCAGGCACAATAACCACAACAGCTCACTGTAGTGGTTATGGTGGTAGGAAAGCCATGGCATCCTCCCAGAGTAAGTAGTCAAACCATTTAAGAACAGTTTGACTACTTACCGGGGGTCTGTCGGGGTAGTGCATAGGGCCTGTAGTAGGGGACAGGGGCAGTAGTGTGTGGTGCAATGTGTGAGGTGTGTAGTGTGTGTGTGAGGGTTGAAGTGTGAGTGTGTGAGGGGTACAGTGTGTGTGAGGGATACAGTGTGTGTGTGTGTGTGTGTAGTGTGTGTATGAGTGTTGTAGTGTGTGTGAGGGATACAGTCTATTTGTGTCTATGAGTGGTGTAGTGTGTGAGAGGTGCAATGTGTGGGGGGTGCACTGTGGGTGTTTGTGTGTGGGGGGAGGGATTTAAGGGAGACCTCCTAGATCTCATGGCAGCAACAGACCTGGAACCCCATCTGACGTACCTCACGAACCGGGAGTGGGAACTTGAAAAGGACTTCAGGCAACTTATTGAATCTGTACAGCAGCAGCAGAGTGACAGTATCCTCACTACCCAGTAGCAAAGTGAGTTCCAGAGAAGGGATGAATGTTTTATTACTCCCCAGTGGCAAAATGTATTTCCAGCAGGGGAGGACATCATCCTCACTACTCAGTGGCAGAATGTGTGTCCGGGAGGGGGGAACAGTACCCTCACTCCCCTGTGGCAGTGTGTATTAATGGGAGGGGATGAATCTAGCCTCACTCTTCAGCAGCAGAGTAAGTTCCAGATAAGGGAGGAACATATTATTACTCCCCAGTATTTTGTTACGAGAGTGGAGGACAGAACCCTCACTCCTAAATGGCAGTGTGTGTTACTGAGAGGGGAGGAATGTAGCCTCACTCCTCTGTGGCAGTATTTGTTTCCGCGATCGGAGGCAGGGCCGGATTAACATAGGTGCTGATGGAGCTGCAGCTCAAGGCCCATGCCTATGGAATAGACTTAGTGATTTTTATTTTTTTTTACTACTCTTCACTTGCTTATGTATGGAAACTTAAGAGGGATGTAGGGGAACAAAACTGGTGTGGACTGGCTGACAATTAAATTAATTAAGGCAAAGCTGACTTTGTGTACTATGCAAATGCTCTTGCTGCTTCATTCTCTCTAACACTGTGGCATATTCCCTTTCTTCTACACTGACTACATATACTTTTTCTCTGTCCTAGACTGTATAACAGGAGCTTCTGTCTGCTAGTAAAAGCGTTAGGAGAGGAGTGGACCAGCGAGTGCTAGGGGACAGTCCTTAGAAAATGTAGAGCTAGGGCATCATTAGACGCATTTATGCCTAGCTCAGGGTGCTGTCTGCACAGTAAGCCCTTGATTGGTAATCCTTCATGATTGGCAGGTAGCCTGACGTGCATTCACGACAGGCTGACCATCTAATTCTTTGTGCAGACATGCCCCCTTTTTGGGCATGTTTGTCCCTTTGGGCAGTTCTGGTTACATGATTCACAGCAGTGGCCCACCCTTTTACCATGCTCACCGAAATCTTGCTTCACCGCTGTGACGGACCGCCTGCCACCCCGTTTGGGTGCCTCCGTCAATCGATGCTCCTAGTGCTCACCAAGGGCTCCATGCACTCCACCAAACACCATAAGCACTGTAGACCCCACGAACCACTGCAGGGCTGAATTTTAATGGTGCCACACTGGCCTTTTATGACAGTCCCCATGCAAGGGGTATGCCCATATGGACCTTGTTAGGGACTCCAACACAAAGAGACAGACCAATAAGAACAGTGATTAAATGCATGACACTCCCATAACAAACATACAGTTCCTCCCCTCTGCCTGGGAGACAATTGAGTCAGATACTGTATTAACTCAATTATCTCCAGGCAGAAAAAAACACATATTTCTTAAAAGTCCCAAAAGTACCCCATAACACTTAATATCCACACAAATGTTACAACCCACTTATAGCCCTGATCTGGGTGACCAACATATCCAAAAATCACCCAGATCAGTTCAGGGATTCAGAACTTTTATGGAAGTCATTTATTTGGCTGACTGGAGGCATGGTCCCTTAGCTGAAAATAGTTCCATAGAATCGCGGCTAAGTCCCCCTGAAGTCTATTCACGGTTTTGGTCCATGCGAACAAGATGGCCGCCACCTCGTGGTCGCCCATAGGAATTGCGGCCACCCAGACGAACACTTAGACCACTGCGGTGGAAATTGCAACAATGTATCAATTATCCGGTTCGTATGGCTGTTCGGTAAACGAACCATACAGTCCTAATTGCACGAACAGAGCCTGTTATAAGTCCAAGAGGCACAATCAGAGTCTTTAAGCCAAAGTTCCTTACAGTGGCCATAGTCACAGGGCAAGAGGCTGGCAAGTATGCCCCTCCAAGAACCCGTGTCGAGGTCCAGTTCGTCACAACCGCACACCCCTGATAGGGGGTATTGATTTATTGAAAAATGAAAGAGGGGAGATTAGTGTACGGTATGTGTTTTCTGCTATCTGCTGTGAGTTTCCCTCCAGCACCACCTCCACCAGATACATGACGCCTGCGAGGTATAACTGTTTTAGTGTTTTCTGTTGATAAGATTTTGTAATAAGGCCCACCATAATTGTCAGTACCAGGCCCAATGGGTTCTTACATCAGCCCTGATGGGAGGGCAGTGTGACAGAACACCCAGTCACTCATGCCCATGCCAGGAACAACCCTGTACCTCACTCCCAAAAAGGGCATAAACACTGTTGCCCATGTGCCTAAACCCCCGTGTTCTCTTCCCAGAGATCTTGTCCTAAACCCCTGGCTCTCATTGCCTGGCCCTTCACAACAAACCACAGAGAGTGCCTCTCCTTAGACCCGCCTAAGAAGTTCAGAGAGGCACAAAGACTATAGCGGGACGTACGCACAAATCTTAAGAACCTCTGACCCGGTCGTGACTAGTCTCAGTACCCAACTACCACCTCCATTTCCCCCCATTTCCCAACCAGCAAGGAGAGCGCTCTTTGGAGGGGAGGCACAAGAGACTATGAGGAACAATTGCTCACTGAGAGCCAGGGGAAGCACCCCCTTTTTAGTTCACAGGAGCTCCCGTCATTTGAAAGGCTAAAGCCCCATTCAGGATTTTGGGCATGAACATTGCTAGCAGTCGGTTAAATCTTTACCCCGGTGGCAATCCTCCAATGTTGCATGGATCTGAGTGGTATTTTGCAAACTTGGGTGCTCAGGTCAGAGTTATCAAGATAGATGATGTGTTGAGTTCCTGTTGATTTTGATATATTTTTGGGGGTATTTTGTGTTGTGTCCTCTGTATCCGAGAGATAATTAGTTTAGAGACAACTCAATTATCGCACAGAGGCACTAGGGTGGGGACAGTTGGAGTTTAATAGGGACCCCATTATGGGGGTCGGTGTATAAATGATAGTGTTTTTGTCAATAAAATCAGTTTTTCTCCCAGAATTAAGCCTCAGTTAATGTATGGGGGAAAAGTCTATAACACTGCTTAACACGACTCTACTCTGCTTAACTATAATCATTGGTTACTGCCCTTAACAGGATACTTTAAAGGGGAAAGGAGAGCCTTGGTGGTGATAAATAGGACCCTTAACGAGTGGACCACCAAAGAAGGAAATCTCACTCCCCAGTAGCAGTATGTGCTACAGGGAGAGGAGGACAGTAACCTCCCTCCCTAGCAAAAGTATTTGTTTCTGGGAAGGGAGGACATTATTATTATTATGTTATTTATATAGCTCCATCAAATTCCGCAGCGCTTTACAATGGGTGGACGAACAGACGTAGTTGTAACCAGACGAGTTGGACACACAGGAAAAGAGGGGTTGAGGGCCCTGCTCAATGAACTTACATGCTAGAGGGAGTGGGGTAAAATGACACAAAAAGGTAAGGATAGTATTAGACTAGTGACAGTTGCAGAAGAGGAATCAGTCGGGAGCTATTAACAGTTTAATTGATACGCTTTTATGAAGAAGTGGGTTTTTAACGATTTTTTTGAAGGAGTGGAGACTGGGTGAGCATCTAACGGAGGACGGAAGCGAGTTACACAGGAACGGTGCAGTCCTCGAGAAATCTTGAAGGCGAGCATCAGAGGTGGAAGTACGGACAGAAGATAGACGTAAGTCTTCAGCAGATCGTAAGAGCCTAAACGGGACATACTTGTGTATAAGGGAGGATAGATAGGTGGGAGCAGCATTATGTAGCGATTTGAAAGCAAGAACCAGAATTTTAAATTGAGTTCTATATCTTACAGGGAGCCAATGTAGGGACTGACAGAAGGGTGAGGCATTGGAGGTGCGGACGGACAGGAAGATGAGCCTCGCCCCCGCATTCATAATGGACTGTAATGGCGCAAGTTGGGAGCACGTAAGACCACTGACAATCATTACAAGTGCTCTGAGTTATCATAGTGTCACAGATGGTTTTGTGTCTTTTTTTGTGTGTATTTTCAGCACAATCTATTAAAAGGTATTTGTCTGTTGCTCTCTAACCACCATATTTAAATGTACACAATTTTGTTTCTAATAATGCCATTTATCAAGGTTTCCAACACTTTTTATGCCAGTAAAGTTTTCTGATTTACTTCTCTTGATTCATCAACTTCATTCCCCAACAGAGAAAGATGTGTTTCCGGGAGGGGAAGACAAGGGACTTTTGAAAAGTAACAAAATGGGGGTTATGCATAAAGATCAAATGCAGAAGAGAGTTCTAAACACAGAGCAAGCACCATAGACACCAAAAGAATGTTTCTGTTGATTGCTGCACACTTAGAACTGTACCCCAACCTGCTTAGATTATCTGTGTCCAATCATTAGGAAAGTGCAGGAAACACCTCTGTGTGAAATCTGCAAAAGAGATGTTAATAGGAAAAGTAGAAAAGTTGAGGTAACTCCCAGTGATGTCTGCATAATATTTTATGGGCAAAACCATAATATCTTTAGACACTGTCACTCTTTGACCACTTTTAGATCAAAGGAAAAACAAATTCCCCTGGAGAAGGATCATAGATTCATGGGCCTTATTCATTAACTGAAAAAGGTTTTTTTTTCTCTCATCATGGCCCCTTTAACCCCTTAAGGACCAAACTTCTGGAATAAAAGGGAATCATGACATGTCACACATGTCATGTGTCCTTAAGGGGTTAAACTAATTGTTTCAATTTCTTACAATTCCCTGTTCAGAGATTTACCCTGCCAATTTATTGGTTCATTTCCTGGTCCATGGACTCACTGGAATTATTTAAAATTCAATTCAAGAACATAATTGCCTTGCTTGGCATTTAGTCATGTGAACCCAGTTTGGCTCTTCATTGCTGTGAGTCATATCTCATAATTCAAAACTCGCAAAGAAGGTCTTTAAAGGGACACTAAGGACACAGGGTCGGATCTACCCTCCTAGCTGCCCCAAGGCCAGTTTCCTCAATACACCTCCTGATATGTACTAGATGAATAACTTCTTATATAAGATATACCTTATATATATATATATATACATATATATATATATATATATATATATATATATATATATGTCACAGGTAGCAACAAGGTCTCTTAGTGTCCCTTGGTTGCTGTTTCTGCAATCCTCTGCTGGTCCTGGATTCAGCTACAGCATATAGTGATTATAGCAACAGGAGACAGTGGCCCTACCCCTTTATGTTACTTGTATAATTCTCCAATATCATGGACGAGACCAGTTGTATTGAATAAAACAAGTGAACTTGCAGGGAAAACATGTATTTATACCCATACACATAGAACAGAATAACAATGCATACCAATTCCTGCTGTCTTGGTGTCTGGGACATAATTAGGTTAAGACATGATAATTCCATTACCTGTTGGACACCAAGACACCTTGCACTATATCTGTTAAACAATATAATAATTAACACAGTAGCTTTCATCCAGTTCAACATTTTGCAGAATAACTTGACAATGCCCACATGCTATACCTCATTTTAAAGCTCCTTGAGTTACAAAAGTGCTAGTGTCTATAAATTTATGCTGATAGCATAGAGATTTTGAGGAAAATAAAATTCAAGTGCACTGTGGGAACCTGAATAATTTCTGCATATAAAATAGTGCATTTCTCATTGATTGTAAGCTCATCTGAGCAGGGCCCTTTTCATATCCTCTTTCTATAATTGTAAAGCACTGTGGAATATGTTGACGCTATATAAATACTACTAATAATATTTTGGATTTTATGATATCTCTCTTCCTTCACTTTCCATGAAATTCCCTTATACAACATTTTGGTTGACGATATGATATTACATATTTTGCCCAACAGATATGATAAAATGTGAGCACCCATCAAGTATTTTCTTGTGTCCTCACCTGCTCCACTATAGCAGTAACTATATGTTTATCTTCAACCCCCATTTAACTGGAGTGGTCAAGCTTAGCATTTAATCCTGAAGTGTAAAACAAGATTAAGAGCTGATCCTGATGAGCAATTAAAAGGATTGCTTTGACCAAAGGTGCTATATAATGGTGGACAAAGGCAACCCTGGGCGAGCATTTTGTCCACAGAGGGGGTGGGATGTTGGAGGAGGAAGACTTTTATCTCTTTAAAAATATATCTAGCGTGAGCCCCTGGGGTGGGCCTCAGTATCACATAGCTCCGAAATGGGCATTTTACCTGCAGGCAATATTTATGGGGGTGGTATTTGTAATTGGGACCCCGTTGAACACCATTGTGCTAGTGGTTACCATTAAATACAAAAAGCTCCGACAGCCCCTCAATTATATCCTGGTAAATATTTCTGTAGCGGGTTTCTTTATGTGCATATTTTCCATATTCACAGTTTTTGTATCCAGCACACAAGGATATTTCGTCTTTGGGAAGACTGCCTGTGGACTAGAAGCATTCACTGGAACTGTCACAGGTAAAACAAGTAAATGCACCTTTGTGAACATGACTTTAACATTATAGAATTAAATGCCTTTTACTATAACAGCTGAAATCAGTGGTGTTATGGGTAAGTAAAATGAAATTTAAAAAAAGCATACGTCCTGTACTTTGTGATTAAAAAGTCTTTAACAAAAAGTTGTCATCCAACCTGCTTTTCATCATGGGGTCACATGAGGTATGACCCTGATGGAGACTTTAAGTTTGTCTGACTTCTGTGTAATATCTCATTTTTAATTGCTGCTGAGAAGAACAAGTACAACACATCTTTAGAATAAATGGCGGCAAAAAGCAGTCAAACATGCTATTTGGTGAAAGTGCAGAAAATATAAGTAAATTAAGGGTAGAGTGAAGAGGCAGAGCAATGGAGGAAGAAACAAAAGTTTCTGTGAGACAGACCACAGAGAATGAAGATATCACAACATTGTATCACCAAAGATCCCATCTAGGGACTGGGGACACCAGAGAGTCTTTATTAAAGGAATAAAAAGAATGCAAAAAATGTTCTCTCATAGCTAGAATGCATCCAAATATACGGATTTAACCTTAAAGGGCAGCCTTTAAAAAATGAGATGGATCTTGCCCACTCCCTTATCCCTCCACACCTGTCTTTGATGAGAAGGAAATAGAACAGTCTATATACCATGAGCTGAGCATACATCACTAAACTCATCCCATTTGTTGGTCTTAGCTGTGGTGCTGGGCTTGTCAGTGCTAGGACAAAATAACTGACCTTTAATAATCATAGACCAACATATTTTGGCAAGCTGGCCATACTGCCAAATTGTTTTTATTTAATAGCCAGATGGGAATCCCAGTTTTAATGCTGATATTTATTAAATGACACATTGTATCCACTGCATTCAATCTATTACAGCATTGAAGTCAGTATTAGTGACTTGAGGGACCATACCCACTACAGCCCGCTATGGAGATTCTTGGACTTGCTTTTAAAGTGTTCTTTTGAAAATGCAGATAGTGTGGAGAAATGGCAAACAAATTGTAAATTGATGTCAAAAAATGGCAGAGCTGAAATAATAGTTGCCTTGGAGATGTTTTTATCCAATGTAGATAGTTATATATATATAATTTACTATAACCTTGTCAATTCTCTACAACAGCTAGCTCTGTGGGTGTATTTGATGAATTACACACTACATGAACTAAAAAGGGCAGTATTCTGCTGATGTAGTTATGGTTCCAGGAGTCCCTTGTTACA
>OW240914.1:142163522-142184229 GCA_933207985.1 Pelobates cultripes | reverse complement strand
GGTTGGTACATGGAACTGCCTCAAGTCCTAGATATTTTTTGATGCCTCACCACATCCTCTATCACCCCTCCAAATAGCACTCTGGTAGGTGACTCTGGGACTGAGAGCTCTCTTGACAAAGTTTTACTGAACCACAGCAACTTCGTGATCCAATCAGGAGTTCTAGAGGAGTTGGAGGTTGCTTCCGGTCAGGCACGCCGTGCCTCAACAAGCTTCATGTAGGTCTACAGGAACTCTTGGGCCACTGGGAATGGTGCTTGGCAGGAAGGCATGGGCTGGAGAGTGAAATTGGTTGAATATATTTATTTTTAGAGGGATGTGGTAGTAATATATATATATATAGAGAGAGAGAGTGATATCCAAAGGATAAGTGTATTCTGAGGACTTCAATAATAATTGTATTCAATTAAATCACTTACAACATTTCAGCCTCTAGACCTTTTCATGAAAATAGCCACTAGAGGCCTGTTAAGCCTGCAATGTAAACACTGTCAAAAAAATAGAATTATTTTTAATTGCAGGCTTAAACAGACAAGAGTACTGCACCCAGAACACTTCATTGAGATAATGTGGTCTGGATGCTTTTAGTATCC
Source organism: Pelobates cultripes (assembly GCA_933207985.1). Lineage (NCBI taxonomy): Eukaryota > Metazoa > Chordata > Amphibia > Anura > Pelobatidae > Pelobates > Pelobates cultripes. Next base: position 142,183,636 of record OW240914.1, on the reverse strand, counting down.
CTTTAAGTAGTAGCATTTCTCCATTTATGGGAGGCCTTTCTAGCTTTTTATTGGCTGGGCTTCAAAGATGATAAATCCCAGATGGCGAGAGACTTAGTTTTAAAAGGAATCCTTGGTAAGACATTAGGTGCAATGAGGCATAGCTCAAAAGTAGGCTTGTCAGCAATGGTGCACACTCAGTGAGCCCACCATCTCTGTGAGTGTGACAAAAAGGAACTTTAATGTGTATCATGGCTCAAAAGGCAGAGACTCCCCTCTCCATTTGGTACCAAAAAGTCTGTCATGCTGAGATATCTGCTTGGCTGATCAAGGTATGCTTAAGTTATCAAGGTGGACTTGGAGATAGGGGAAGGGAAGAATAATTTGTATATCTTCTGGGTGTGAAAATAAAGTGCAGTTGCTGTTTGCACCAAGGAAGAAGTTGCTTGTCTCTTTCTTCGCTGTAATTATTCAAGATCTGCTATAATGTGATTGCTAGTAAATAAAGTGACTCCACGCGCAGGTCATAGCACTTAGTACAGCGATCAGCTGTGTAAGTTAATGCAAGTACCCTCGGATGATACTAGTCCTTCGAGACGCCAGGGTCATTTCGTCACAGTGAGTATTACCAAGAATAAAGGAAGAGGACTAAAATTAAAGGTTAATGCAGATGAGAAGGCAGTGTCAAAGAGCCTAATGCTGTGATGTGCTCTGAGCCATGTGTTGCAGTGATCATAACACTTAGATTGCAGATTCACAGGTAACATTCTGTGGCAAACGTGCCTATGCCATGAGCTCTTGGAGGAGCGTGATAGCTAGCCTCCTGTGTAAGGACTGTGGGCCTTGCCACAGAGACCCTTCTCCCATCTGAAAAGACTATGCCCCACCTTGTCCCCTTACCTTATTGTACCTGACTCCCGAACCCTACACCTCCTCTGGAAGGAGCTATCTTCACTAAACTACAGGAGTGCCTCTTATTCAGTGCCCTTCTTGCGGTACCAGGACTACTACAGCAGGGAGGCACCAGAGGCATGGTGCAACCTCCAAACTCACTGGAACTCTGGAGCGGATTCGCTTTGTTTTGAGCATTTTCAGTCCCAGTATCACCTAGCAAGGTGCTTTTTGGAGGGGAGATAGAGGAGGTGATGAGGCATCCAATGATACCCTGTACTTTGGGGAGCCGATGAAAGTGTCGATGTTTTTATGTCAGTGTGTTTACCTGGGTCATGGTGAGTGCATGTATCAATATTTGTGTGTGTCAGGGTGTGTGTATATGTTGGTGTATGCATGTGTAAGTGTGTGTATGTGTCAGTGTCTATATGAATTTGTGTGTATGTGTCGGTGTATTTATATGTATCTGTGTGTTAATGTGTATGTATATCTGTGTAAGTATGTATGTAAGTGTGTATGTGGTAGTGTATATGCATACATCCAAGCAGTCAAACACCAGCACAACATACAAACACACTCTTGCAATCTAACACAAATATTACATACAAACACACCCCTTCACTCAAACACAAATACTTCACACAAATGTACATCCGCCTTTAAAAGTAAACATTACATTTAAACACACCCCTGCAATCAAGCGCAAACATTACATACAAACACTCCTGTATTAAAACACTAAAACTATATACAAGCACCCCTTCAAACATTAACACTGTACATTACACTGTTGCGCCAGTAAATGCTGCAGCGCTGTACAGATATACAACCTAGAAATTTTGACTTGGAGTACCTTGAAAAAATATTCAAATATTAAGGGCGCCTTGAACCTAAAAAGTTTGGGAACCACTGACTTAACTGATAACTGACTCAATTACAGTTGCAAGAAAAAGTATGTGAACCCTTTGGAATGATATGGATTTCTGCACAAATTGGTCATAAAATGTGATCTGATCATCATCTAAGTCACAACAATAGACAATCACAGTCTGCTTAAACTAATAACACACAAAGAATGAAATGTTGCCATGTTTTTATTGAACACCATGTAAACATTCACAGTGCAGGTGGAAAAAGTATGTGAACCCTTGGATTTAATAACTGGTTGAACCTTCTTTGGCAGCAATAACTTCAACCAAACGTTTCCTGTAGTTGCAGATCAGACGTGCACAACGGTCAGGAGTAATTTTATTAAAGACCCGGAGGCTCCTATTATGCTGCACTCTTTCTTTAATACCCTCAGCAGCAAAGAACACATTATTTGAAGAAAAATAAACATTTGAACCAGGTATAACATCATAGTGACAATGTCCGCCTAGTAACATGACCATCCAATCAGTGCTATCCTTCTCCTATAGTAGGCGGAGCATCGATGACCATTTCCTCTTTTTTTGCTGCTACCCTCAGATAAGTAAACCTCTCACAGTTCTCCCACTGTGGGATTCTTTAATGCTAATTCTATTTGATATGCTAATTGTACTTAAATTGTATTTAATTGTTTTCTTTATACTAATACTAGATTACACTATTAGTAGTCTGTTATAGTAATCTACATTCATGGGTACCTTTTATTGGTACTGACGGGATTGTACCTTTAAATAAACTTTCACCTTTATTGTACATTTAAATACATTTTCAATGTTCCCCTATTCCCCTCTGTCATGACTTGACCCTTTATTCTGGGTGCCCTGATATTCAGGGACTTTGCCGGTCTTGGGGGTCTTTTCTCCAGTACCAGTTTATTTTCGCAGGCATTTTGCCTGACCGCGCATGCGCCCCCAGTCAGGGACGCCTCCAGCGGCCATCTTCCGATCCGACTGTATGCCGCGGTCGGATTTAATTATGACCGCGCATCCAGCCGCACTACACCTCTCCCTCCCCGTGCGGCGGTGTATCTGTTAAGTACCGTTACCGGCGTGTAATCCCTCCACTAAAATAAATACCACTGGCACGTCCAGTTCTGATTTGAACAAACAGGGAAAAATCCTTGACACGCAGGGTGAACCATTGTTTGAGTCTGATGACTTACGTCACCCCCGCTCCGCGGAATGGTCACTGGCCGAGCATGTGGCGCAATATGTTGCCTCACGGGTCCGTAAGCCTCTGGACAAGGCAACACGTAATAAGCTGAGGGCTCAATGTCGACGCCCCACCGTACCAGACGAGGTCTGTAAGACACCCCAAATCGATCCCAAGATCATACAATTTTTAAGCAAAACTGGTTGGAAACCTAAGAAAGGTTTAGACTTTTCGCTTTATAATTGCCAAGACAAAGTCTTGGATATCTTAGGTCCAGTGACCAAAATTTTTGAAGCTGTGGAGGAATCCTTAGCGCAAGATGAAGCCTTAGATCGCCTCACTATTAGAGGTTGGATTCAGAGGGTGATATGCCTCATAGGCAATGCCAATACGGCTCTTGCTACAGAGCGTCGTAAATCTATTCTAATTAAAATAGAACCCAAGCTCGTAAATATGGCAATTACTGAGCCAGGAGCCCTAGCAAAAGGGTATCTTTTTGGAGAGTCTTTTGTGAAAGACCTGGGCTCTTATGTACAAACATTCACGGCCTTAGACAAGGCACAATCAAATCTAATCTAAATCAAATCACAATCAAAGGTTTTTGGTGGGGCCGGCAGAGCAAGGGGCCGTCTGTCCGGCAGAGTCAATAGAGGCTCGCGCCCGAGCCGAGGCTCCTATGTGGGGAGAACCTCTTTTTTCCCGACCAAAGGTGAGACACCCAATGAGGCAGACCTTGGGTGTCGAGAGGTGCACGAGGCGCTCCTTCCGGAAGTCGTCCTTATGGTAAGCTACCTTTCTCAATTTTCTTCACATGTGGCGATAGGGGGCAGACTCACACATTTTTCCCATGTCTGGGCTCTCATTACCTCAGATGCCTGGATACTCAGGGCTGTCCACAGGTACCTAATAGACTTTATATCCCTACCCACCCAACTCCCCCCACCCAGGGAGAGTGTTTTTTTCCCCTCTAGACACGACCCTCGTCTCCGAGGAAGTCCGAGACTTGGCACTCAAAGGTGCTATTCATGAAATCCCGATGCATACCCCGGGTTTTGTGAGCAACCTATTCATTGTCCCAAAAAAGGGAGGCGGATCCCGCCCAGTTATCAATCTCAAACACTTAAATACCTACATAACCTACCATCACTTCAAGATGAAGGCATTCATTGCCTACGAGATTTGCTCCAGCCAGCAGACTGGATGGTCAAACTCGATCTAAGAGATGCTTACCTCACGGTACCCATTGCGCAGGTGCACCAAGATTTCCTGCAATTCACATGGCAAGGAAGGAAATGGCTGTCTTCCGCACCTTGGTGTTTCACCAAGCTCATGAAGCCCGTAATTGCCCTCCTACGCAGTCGGGGGATACGCCTAATCATATATTTAGACGACATCCTACTGCTATCCCAGTCAGTTTCACTACTCCATATTCATCTCGGTTGGACCACAACCTTGCTACAGAATTTGGGATTCATCATAAATTGGGAAAAGTCCATCCTAGTCCCCACTCAACAAATAGAGTGCCTAGGACTCTTGGTGGACTCAGTTATGCAAACCTTGTATTTACCAACACACAAGATGAAAAATATCAAGAAAGAGATAAGACGAGTTCTTACCTGTCCTCATATATCTCTCAAACATCTGGTCCGCGTGATCGGGCTCCTAGCAGCCTCCATACAGGCCATATTCTCGGGCCCCCTTCATTACAGAGCCCTCCAACGCCTACATGCGTCATACCTCAGAGGCGGCACCTCATACGAGGATACTCTGACTCTAGACGCAGAAGCAAAAGAAGAACTCCACTGGTGGCTCCTACACATGGAGGCGTGGAATGGCAAAGCCATGTTCGGCTCGGCTCCAGATGTAGTCATAGAGTCGGACGCGAGCTCTTACGGTTGGGGTGTGCGCTGCGGAGATATTTCCACAGGTGGACGCTGGTCGGAAGCGGAGTCCACACTGCATATAAATTGCCTGGAACTCCTCGCAGGGTCCTTTGCGATTCGCAGCCTCTCCCTGACACTGTCCCAATACTCAATCTTACTGAAGATGGACAACATATCGGCTGTCCGTTATATTAACCACCTCGGTGGCACGAGATCCAAAATTCTAGCGAATTTGGCGCAGGACTTTTGGCAGTTTTGTCTGCAACACAACATGGCCATCAGAGCACTACGAGACCTCAATGGGAACCCCCACCCCCTGATCCGTCAGGGGCTCCTCCGCCTCATGACGTGGCTGATTTCCGGGGACCCTGGTCGATCGAGGGAGTTTCTCAATTGACTCTCCGACTTCTCGAGGGTGCATGGGCACCCAGCACGAGACAGTCTTACAAGTCTGCTTGCCGCACATGGGATGGTTGGTGGGTGGCACGGGGTGTGGATCCCCTATCAACTCCTGTGACAACAGTCCTACAATTCTTAACATCCCTTTATGACAACGGGAAGGCTTACAGGACAGTAAACCTCTACAGCTCGGCCATCTCGGCCGGCCATACCGGCATTGACGGGGCCCCGATAGGACGACACCCAATTGTTTGTCATCTTCTACGAGGCATTTGCTTTGCAAGGCCACCCCAACCTCGCTATTCCTCCCTATGGGACGTCTCCCTAGTATTGAATTTCTTGACCAGGTGGCCAGACAACGAGTCTTTATCCTTGAAACAGCTCTCAGCTAAACTAGTTATGCTGTTGTGCCTAATCTCATGCAAGAGAGTGTCAGACGTTAGAGCACTTAATGTCAATGCCCGATCCTTCTCCTCAGAAGGAGTTGTCTTTGACATCTCACGGAGGACAAAATTGTCCTCCCGGGCGGTCCTGTATCCAGCTTTTCCTTCGAGCCGCTCTTTTGCCCAGTAGCGTGCCTTCGTGACGGAAAGTCATGATTTTATTAAAGACACGGAGGCGAGTATTATCCCACCCGCCCTTGGACGGTTTGAATGTGGGGCGAGGTAAGTTACAGACCTCTCCATGGTAAGTTCAAATTTGGCGATACTGAGGCCATCACATGCATTAGGGCATTATTTAATTTTGGGCTCATTGTCACGGTTGTCCTCAGATTAGTAGTTCCTCTTACTACATCTATGATTTATTGTCACTGTTTAGTCAAACGTGTGGACCTCTATGTATGATAAAACCCATGAGTTCAAGACATTACCATATTTTCTTGTCTCTTTTAGCATGACTGGGTTGAAAGACCTCTCGGAGTCACATGCCTTGTTACGGCTCGTTGGTTTATCCGGTTTTCCTGGTCCGAGTTTTGAGTTTATTCTTTGGGATACGCAAGAAAGAAAGAGGAAATGGTCATCGATGCTCCGCCTACTATAGGAGAAGGATGGCACTGATTGGATGGTCATGTTACTAGGCGGACATTGTCACTATGATGTTATACCTGGTTCAAATGTTTATTTTTCTTCAAATAATGTATTCTTTGCTGCTGAGGGTTTTAAAGAAAGAGTGCAGCATAATACTCGCCTCCATGTCTTTAATAAAATCATAACTTTCTGTCATGATAATTGTAAAATCCTTGAATTCTTGACCATTCCTCTTTACAGAACTGTTTCAGTTCAGCAATATTCTTGGGATGTCTGTTGTGAATCGCTTTCTTGAGGTCATGCCACAGCATCTTAATCGGTTGAGGTCAGGACTCTGACTGGGCAACTTCAGAAGCCATTTAAGCCATTCTGTTGTTGATTTACTTCTATGCTTTGGGTCATTGTCCTGTTGCAACACCCATCTTCTGTTGAGCTTCAGTTGGTAGACAGATGGCCTTAAGTTCTCCTGCAAAATGTCTTGATAAATTTGGGAATTCATTTTTCCTTCGATGATAGCAATCCGTCCAGGCCCTGACGCAGCAAAGCAGCCCCAAACCATGATGCCCCCACCACCATACTTCACAGTTGGGATGTGGTTTTGATGTTGGTGTGCTTTCCCCTTTTTTGCCACACATAGTGTTGTGTGTTTCTTCCAAACAACTCAACGTTGGTTTCATCTGTCCACAGAATATTTTGCCAGTACTGCTGTGGAACATCCAGGTGCTCTTGTGCAAACTGTAAATGTGCAGCAATGTTTTGTTTGGACAGCAGTGGCTTCCTCTGTGGTATCCTCCCATGAAATCCATTCTTGTTTAGTGTTTTACGTATTGTAGATTCGCTAACAGGGATGTTATCATTTGCCAGTGACTTTTGTAAGTCTTTAGCTGACAATCTAGGATTCTTCTTCACCTCATTGAGCAGTCTGCGCTGTGCTCTTGCGGTCATCTTTACAGGACGGCCACTCCTAGGGAGAGTATCAGCAGTGCTGAACTTTCTCCATTTATAGACAATTTGTCTTACCGTGGACTGATGAACAGCAAGGCTTTTGGAGATACTTTTATAACCCTTTCCAGCTTTATGCAAGTCAACAATTCTTAATCGTAGGTCTTCTGAGAGCTCTTTTGTGCGAGGCATCATTCATATCAGGCAATGCTTCTTGTGAAAAGCAAACCCAGAACTGGTGTGTGTTTTTTATAGGGCAGGGCAGCTGTAACCAACACCTCCAATCTCATCTCATTGATTGGACTCCAGTTGGCTGACATCTCACTCCAATTAGCTCTTGGAGATGTCATTAGTCTAGGGGTTCACATACTTTTTCCACCTGCACTGTGAATGTTTACATGGTGTGTTCAATAAAAACATGGCAACATTTCATTCTTTGTGTGTTATTAGTTTAAGCAGACTGTGATTGTCTATTGTTGTGACTTAGATGATGATCAGATCACATTTTATGACCAATTTGTGCAGGAATCCATATCATTCCAAACGGTTCACATACTTTTTCTTGCAACTGTATCAACCAGACACATAGGCAACTTGACGGGCTTATGTTACAATAGATGGAGACCCCATGCTGGGGGCCTGTGTATAAATTCAGTGTGCCTTGACCTAATAAATCTGTTCTACTTCACCCTTCATTAAGTCTCGGCTAGTGTTTGGTCGAGCTAGCTATACAGTTATACTTTCCGCAGGACCCTTTTCCAGGGTGGGAAATTACGGATAGACCCCAGTCAAGCAGCGGTGTTTGGGGGCTGAAGCACTACAGGTGTCCCAGTTCTAGCTAGGAAGCGTACTAGGCGGAGGTACCCAGCTGGGGTACCAGGCGGTCCCGCACACTTTTCTATAATGAAGTTTGATTTTTAATACTGTACTCAGCTGCCATCACACACTGCCATGAACAGAAAGGCAGTCAGCATTTAATAAGATTTTGCCCAGAGCTTTCCTGTGGTATAAATTTATAAAGCTCAAAAAAGGGAAGTAATGCTTCTTTAAGGGGGAATACCACAGGAAATAAAATTATAAATATTTTGAGGCAGATTAACTGCTTTGTGACATGCAAGTTTTGCCATAATATAAATGGTAAGAGCCGGAGATTAAGGGGTGAAAATATTTTGACAAAGAACACATAGTAGTTTTGAGATAGTAAGGCTACGAATTCTATTTGAAACACAGTCTTATTAACATCACGCAGGGACTGTAGGTGGCATAAGCACTACACTGAGTTGTTTCTTCAACTTGCCTTTAATAACATTTACAGGGGTCATAGAAAAATGGCCGTACCACTTTACGTTTCTAACAAGCATACATTTATTTTTTTAAATACAAGTTCAATTCTCTTTTTGCTCTTTTTTATTGTAAGTGCACAGATCTATAACTTGCAGCCTTGTCTAGTTCTTTCATCCATTTAAATCAAGTTGTTTTCTTTAACATTTCTTATATTTGTTTATATAGTGCTCTTATATCCACAGCGTTTTATTTTATTAAATTTTTGCAATAAACAAACATACATGATTCCTGTTTGTTTGTTTGTTTGTTTGTTACTGTTTCACTATTTTTCTTTTTGATTGGTTTATGTTGCTCTGAAGATACGGTTCCAGGACTGGAAGAACTTTAGTGCGTCTGTTGCACGGGGTCTGTCTGAACCACTTTGCACAAATAGATTACTAACTGCTGTGGAGTATCTACACTCAGAGGTGAGTGTCCCTTTGGAGTAGTGCCTGGAAATAGTCTACCCAGTTTCAGAAATAGTGGAGTCATGGCCAACCTGCCACCTTATGAATCATGGGATGCAGCCTAACCTTAACTGTTATACTGTTATTGGACTCTAATTCTCTGTCAGATCGTATAGCTTAACATATTCACAAAAATACACACACAGTGGTCAGAGGGGATTTAGTACTATGTTTGTCAATTGTATCCATCAATGATTATTAACAGTTAAAATATTAAAGGACCACTATAGGCACCCAGACCACTTCAGCTTAATGAGGTGGTCTGGGTGCCTGGTCCATCTAGGATTAACCCTTTTTTCTATAAACTTAGCAGTTTCAGAGAAACTGCTATGTTTATGTTATGGTTAATCCAGCCTCTAGTGGCTGTCTCATTGACAGCCGCTAGAGGGCTTCCGCGTTTCTCACTGTGAAAATCACAGCGAGAAAACGCCAGCGACCATAGGAAAGCATTGTGAATGCTTTCCTATGGACTGGCTGAATGTGTGCGCGGCTCCTGCCGAAGAGGAGGACAAGAGGGAGGGAGGAGAGGAGGAGGAGAGCGTCAATGAGACAGCCACTAGAGGCTTTGGAGGCTGGATTAACCCATTTATAAACACAGCAGTTTCTCTCAAACTGCTATGTTTATAAAAAAAATGGGCTAATCCTAGAGGGACCTGCCATCCGGACCACTTCATTAAGCTGAAGTGGTCTGGGGGCCTACAGTGGTCCTTTAATACTTAGATCTCACTTGAAAGCATGATCATACAGTTAGTTTATTCTTTAGCTAAAGACAGGTTGGTGTTCTGTATTTTTCCTATTATCATTGAAGAATCTATAAAAATACACTATATTTGCATCATGTATAGTGGCTAAATCACTAACAAATTGATCTTTACTTTTAAATCTCTGTAATCTTACTGTGTAGTCATGTGTTTTGTCATAGAACGTTCATATCACTGTGTAATTTCTCGTTTGTTCTTGTTTTTCCAGTTGTTGTATCTGCCATGTTGCTCTAGATCAACAAAAAAACATACCCTGAATCCTGACTCCTCCCCTAACCCTGTCCACACATCTCAGGATGTGGCAAATGATTTATCTCATAATGTTAGTGCAACTTGCTTAGACATTATGTTCTGTATATGTCCCTCTGGCATACCAACTCCAACTGGACTAGTTATTTTAGACCTACCATGGCTACTGCAAGAGATATTTGGAAGGTTTGGTAACTTTTTACTTAGCCCAGCTTCAGGACGAGAGAAAGAATGCTGGAGCCTCTCTGAGGTGGAGTCAGCCTTGGAGCTTCAAGATGGTGAAGGTGACATTCAGACTGTTCTACAATTGCTGGAAACACTGGAGCTGTTGTTACAGACCTCTGAGGGGTATTATGTAGTGCCTGCTTGGTTGAAACGTGGGGGTCCTACAGAACACCTGGAATGGAAAAATTTAAAAGGGGTGGTCTATCACTGGCAAGAGACTAGCATGGGACTTTTTAACCGGTATCTAATTGGACAGCTCCAACTCTGGCTTCTACGTCAGTTTGGATCACATCGGTGTCACCTCTGGAGAGAGGGAGCCCAGTGTGTTGCAGAAGCCATGATAAAAATGGAGATATCAGAAGACAGGCGGTCTTTGTTCGTGACTGGGGGATGGGACAAGGAGTGCAGTGAGGGAGCATGCTATGAGCTCTTAGAGATGGTAGGGACAGAGGTGGAATGTTTGCTCAGAAAGTGTCAAGATCAAGGTTGGGAAAAGCTGCATCTAATTCCTAGAGAATTGTTTGCAATAAGTAGTGATGTAAGAATAGATCTCCAAAATGGCAAGGCCTTTAGGGTAAGAAGATTATCATTGGGCAGAGGTAAGGCTGAAGGACTTAGTGGTTTTAGCTGGGAGCAGATATTGAAGGCAGAGCGGGAATGTACAAGTCTTTATGGGAAATATGTGGAAGCAAAGCCATGGGAAATTTTGTTTCCCCAGCATGACCACAGAATGCTTTACCACCTGGGAAGAAAGTGCAGCATCCGCTGGCTAGATGGCAGTACACTGGCTAACCTTTGCTCAATGCTAGATACCTCTAACCCCTTGGGCCTAGATTGGAAAAGGCTTGCTCAGGAGCTCGGAGGAGCCTCCTGTTCAGTAGTTGATGAGCTTAATGATGAAGCAATTCGCAAAACTGTTTCACCAACCCGCTTGGTGATAGACAAATACTCACTGTCAGTGGAAAAGCTGTTCATTGCCTTAAAGCAAATGGAGAGGGAGGATTGCCAAGCTGAGATTGAAAACATGATGAAGCAGTTATGAAAGTACAGGTTGGTTGTAGCTCTACTGCCTGTAAATGTTATGTTTAATTAAAAAGTACTATTATGGAAAATCAATGTTTAGTTTATTAACTTTATTAACTGGCCCTTAATTTTATATATATATATAGGCATGTCAGAAACATGTGCCTCCCCCCTCCCCCCCACGTCTCTTTGTATAAGGAAGAAGCTGGCAAAACTGATTAAAATACTACATGAGTAGGAGCTTACTGAGTAGGGTTGCAGAAATGGGTTGTGGAAATGGATATAGCATGGAGCAGGGTAAGTTTTACAAAGTGATTTTGTGAGATTTACACAGGGCTACTTTACCCCAACATGTTCATCAGCTTGTGTACAAATCGAAGTCCTGTAACCACTGCTGGTTCCCCAATTTACCACTATAACGTCTTAAAGCATAGAATTTAGCAGGGTAAAAAGTACAGATATCTTGCCATAATATCTATTACTATATTTATACTATACCGTTCGTTCATATGAACAGTCCAAGCTCCTAGCGTAAGTCTTTGTTACAATTCACACGATATCCCTGTTCACTTATTTATACCTTATAAACCTACTATACCGTTTGTGCATACGAATGTTTCAAGCTCTTAACGTAACAGTCTTTCACATATTTTGTCTCATTTCATTTGTACACTTGTGTAATGGAATTGTAATGGAAGGTACCTTGACCCCAGGCTCAAGCTACTAAGATGACCGGATGTCCAGTCTGTTTTCAATTATGTTATGCTTTGAACTTTTAGTCTAGTTTCGAGTGTCTTGCAAGTAAGTATAAGTAAGCATAAAATCTTGACTTGTGACATTCTGTGGTTTCTGCAGCTTCACCTTCTGCCCCCCTTCTTATGTCCTAACTTATGTTCTAATGTTTTGTTATATATAACCATTGAAATAATCATAGTTCTGTATTTTCCTTTTATGGTACAGTGTGACTTCACGCTTCCTGTTTCTGTCGCGCAAGTCACAAAGCTGTTTTTACAAAGTAGTATATAATCTGTAAGCTTACACAATAAAAGAAGGAAGTAATCTTTGAATCAAAACTGTCTGGTCTGATCTGATTGCTTTATCCGAGCAGCTCGTAATAAAAGTGTCAATTTGGTTTCCACCTGAACATATCTCCAGGTAACTTTATATTCGTTTCACTTGCTAATTGCTTGTCCATCACTTTCATTCACCTAGCCTTTCGGGTAAATCAGCTCAATTATCATTTCGCCAGTTAATTTGTATGGTTCTAAGCTGCATGTATTCACTCCATGTCCTCTCTAAAAATTTAAAGGACCAATCATTTTTTCACTTCTACCACAATCTATTTATAAATGTTTAAATTTCTTTCCGGTTACACCAATGCCCCGACCTTAGTAACACTTTTACATACCCCTCTCCCTCCCCCCACCCTCCTGAGACCACAACATTTCATCTTCTCAAATTTGTCTTAAAGGTTTATTTCTGTTATGAGAAATTATGCAAATCGCAGTCCAAGCATGCTTTTCGTTCACATGGTTTAACCTTGAATTAAATCACCACGTTCACAGTTTAACATCACTCAATGTAATGGCAGTAGGGTCTTTTCCCCACTTCTTTTTACCATGGTCACACAATCAAATCTCTCAGTAGTTTCTCTATTATATGTTACTTAGCTTTATGTCATGATTTTAGGCTCTTCGAATCATCAAGCATACATATGTGGATTGTCAACCTGGTATCCTGTCATACTGTATCAGGTATTGTCATCTTGCTCATCACCTTTTTATCATATACTCAAGGCCTCACCCAGCCTCACCTGGTTATGTAACCCCTCTCCCCTCCCCGTTGGGTATCTAGAAGACTGTCTCCACGCATGGACCAACGGCCAAGTCCCCCCACAATTGAACCTACCTATACGTTTTCTGCACAGAGTAAATGACTGTTCATCACATTATCTGTTGTTCCCACTTACGTTACTTAGCTCTGTGTCATAAGTTCAGGCTCCTCGTATTGCTACGCATACAAATACGGACTGTCAACCTGGTATTCTGGCATTCATTACCAGGTATTACAATCTTACTCAATACGATTACTTCATCTTCTCAAGGCCTCACTCAGCCTTCCCTCGTTACGTTCCCCCAAAGTTGTAACCAGGGGCTTGTCTCTAAGTATCGACCAACGTTCTGGTCCCTCACCGTACACGTATCCATACGTTATCTTTACATAGTGTATGATAATTCTTTGCACTGCTTGTTTTGTCTACTCTCACAAACCCTGTACATACTATTTGCACGCTCAAAGCCCACTAGCATCTATCTTACCCCTCCGGCCAAGGCAGCAACTCATCTGGCCCAATTTAACATCCGAATAGACTGGTGCCAGATGCACACGGAGTTGTTCTGCCAACACTTTGCCGGCTTGAGGCCCCCGTCCTGTGCAGCATGTAGTTCCACGTCTCATTCCACTGATTTGTGCCCCTGTGAGGCTGATCCCTCCTCTCCCCACCACACCTTTAGCGCCAACACAAGGCAAGAAAGCGGGCAGAGGGACAAACTGGGCAGACCCATTGTGTTTCTGGGCAAGGTGCAGGTGTGCAACAATTTAAATGCTGGTGCCTGCACATCTGCTCCATTTGCTTCAGAGCTCACACTAAGACCATGTGCCCAGTCAGGCTTTCCCCCAAGAAATGACTGACCGAGGTTAATATAGATGTTGTGGCCTACTACCTCTGTTACCACACCGCCATTCATTTAATGGATTTCTTTGGCAACAGGGTTCTCACAGGGTTTCCACACGGGTCTCATTGCCATCCCCACAGGCACCTTAGAATGCCCAAATTGTTGTCAGCCTCTAATGACCCTCATACAGTGGACCACCTCCTATCCACAGAAACCCAGGCAGGTTTCATGATTGGCCCTTTTTCATAACACCCCTTCTCGTCCTGGCATAAAAAACCCCATTGGGGTAGCTGTAAACAAATACACCAATAAAAAACGCTTAATAATCGATCTGTCAGCTCTTCATTTTTCATATACCCCCAGCATTAACTCACTCATACCCGCAGAAGAGTTTTCACTACAGTATGCCATGATTGACAATGCTATGCAAGCCATCATCATAGCAGGCAGCAAAGCATGGCTGAGTAAAACGGATAACACAAATGCTTCCAAGCTGCTACCTATTCACCTGTCACTGTGGCACTTACATGGCGTAAAATGGAGGGGCAGATATTATTTTCCTACACGACTCACCTTTGGTTCTAGGAGCAGCCCTAAGCTATTTGACATTTTCGCTGAAACACTCTGCTGGCTGCTCCTGAACATAGTCAGGTGTCCATCAGTTATTCACTATTTACACAATTTTTTGTTGCTGGAAACTGGCTCCCATGCACCTAGTAGCATTCACAGAACCACAGCCACTTCACATCACTGGGGGTGCCCCTGTCCCCAAACAAAACACTGGGGCTCACCACCAAACTAGTCTTCTTGGGTATTGCACTGGACGCAGTTTAATTCCAGGCTAGCCTCCCACAAGAGAAATTGGCCCGCATTAGAGACGATCTGTTCCTTCGGAGTGATACGTGCACTAGGAAAGGACTCCAATCTTTATTGGGGTCCCTTAACTTCACTATACGGATCATTCCACAGGGATCATTCATCTCAAGGCTGCTGTGTCTCCTACACGGGGTACCCGACACCGCTACTATTACCTTAAACGCACCTGCCAGGGCAGACTTGATCATGTAGAGGAATTTCACGTTGGAGTGGAATGGAGTCTCCCTGTTCATTCCCCCACTATCCGACCAATCTCCAATAATTTACACCGACGCAGCAGCACATTTTTGCACCTTAGAATCTCTATGGTCCATATTAATTGGACTGATGTAATTACACACCACTACTTTATTGCAATATTTCGTTTTATATTGTTAGAGAGCCCAGAGTAGTCTCTGCGGTTCTCACATATTCAATTATTTTATTTATTTACTACATTCACATATTCTTTTGTTTATCCTAGTTTTTATATATATTTTTTACTTTTTATATTTATTCATCCTATTTATATACCAGTATCTATGTGTATCTCACTCCACCCATTTTTTACATTACATCATCTAAGGTTATCGTAATGTACACTGATCGATACAATCTAACATTTTCCAATTTGACTCTTACTATGCAATCTGATTCCCTGCTTTTATATATTCTCACAATATAATAGTGATTTATCTTAACTATTTTATTTTCTGCGGTCACCGTACTGCCCATTGATCGAAAAAAAATCTATTACAGACATTTTTGCATACCATTTAATGTGATTCTCCTTACCAATCAGATTCCCCGTTTTGATACATTTTTATAACATTTTAGTGATAATTCAATAAATTATACGGCAAATTGACTATTAATATTATTCCCTCTATGTTCTCAAACCCTGCATAAGTTTTTTAAGCACTCCTATACAGTGATTTTCAACGGTATATCCATCATTATTTAAAATTCCAAACCACTAAGTTCTTTAAACAATTTTCTAATAATATAATTTTTCCTTTGGTTTTATTCCTTTTGTATGTTTTAACTTTTATATATGCATGTATTCTATAAGTATTACATTTATGTTTTAACATCAAGTCACACACGAAGATCATTTGTTCGTTTATTAGTCCTGTATATAAGATGCACATCAGGACACAGCTCTATTATGTCTCTGATGAAGTGGGGCTGACACCCACGAAACGCGTAAGACAAGCAGTGAGCAGGATACGAATACAGTTTGAAGCCGGCAGAAGGAACTCCTCTTCTCCCCGCACATCATCTATGATCTGGGGACCGACGGACTGTCAGTATCTACCATCCAAAGTGAGGTTTGGGACGCACGCCAACCTCACAGACAGCCGTCAAGTACAGCAATTTCTCTTTGATACAAAGTATCCACTGTAATCCTAAGCGGTCCCAGCGGTTATTATGTTAAAAGGACAATCATTCTGCTGGCAATATACTTGTTAATTGTTTCTGGCTTTCATTTTATTATTTTTTTACTTGCATTATATTTTTTACTTACAACATTTTTTATACATGTTTTTAATATACTATGAATAAATTCTTATATCATTTTTTAAATATTTCTATTTTTTGAATAGTGTTTTTTTGGAATTTCATCTTCTAATCCATATTTTAAGCGATTTCAATATAATACTAAGAAATGTAAATAAGAAATCCATAAATCTCCATACTGCAAGCTAAGCACTGATTTGCACTATTTAGTCTGCTGTTAGCAGATTTAAAGAGATATACACTATCTTTTGTATAACTGTGTATATAATAATACCAAACAGACAACTACTTTTCATGTTGTTGTCCTGTAATAAATAGTTGCTTTCTATTAAGCAGACCATTTGGTGTGTAACAGATAGAATCTGCCTTTAGCAGATTTAAAGGTATACACACCACACATATTGTATACATTGGTAATCATCAACCGTTCCAGATTTCGATATAACCATATATCTAGTTCCATTGAATAAGCCATTTAAAAGTGAATTAGCTCCTGAACACACTACCTTGAATTAAGGTATTACTGTCCTCTATGTGTTATCTTATATTTATATTTTTAATATATATAAAAAGGAAAATAGCATAACCCTCCCTTGGTTATACTTTGGGTATTACACATTGTTGTGCTGCCATGGATATGGCCAGGAAAAAGGAAAATGTATTCCTACTTACCGTAAGTTTCTTTTCCTGGTCATAGACCATGGCAGCACAAAGATCCCACCCTGGCATATTGCTGGAAACAAGACTGAGGGTGGGAGGGGTGGGAGGGGTAGGAGGGGTTACCTTTACCTTCTGTTTTAATTTGGTTTCTGTCTGGTTAAGGATAGCGAGGAGCTACCCACTGTTGTGCGGCCATGGAAATATATATACGTATAGGAATGTATTGGAGGCTGAATGTCCCAAAGGTTTTATAAGTTGTATGTAACTTTAAGAGACTGACAAGGGTTATACCAGCACTTTAGACTGACATAAGTGCCTTGATGTGCAAACTAGAATCTTCGGGGATCCGCTAATCAGATGATTTATTTACATGGAGATCAGCCTATATTAGACCTTCTCCAAGATGGCAGTATTAGACTCATTCATCCTGAGGAAGCCGGGTAGTTCCGGCGAAATGCACGTTCCATGTACAGAACATACATACTGTTTCTTCCTATATAGACTGCACCATCCCAGAGGAGTACAGCTTATCCAATGAACTCCACTCTGATTAAGCCTGGCAGTGCGTAATGGTGGAAACCATATTTACTCACCACGCTACTCTGAAAAATGTGTCCATACGCAACTTTGTGAGTACTACCAACAATTAAACTATCTGACCCCTGATCAATCTGGCTTTCGCCAGAATCACTCCACTACAACTGCCCTCCTAAAAGTTTGCAATGACATTCAAACTGGCATGGAACAAGAAGCCCTAACTGGAGCTATTTTCCTTGATTTTGCTAAGGCCTTTGACACAGTAGACCACGACATTCTACTGCACAAACTCGAAAACTCAGGTATTGGTGATCATTCTTTAAACTGGTTTCGATCGTATGTATCGGATCGCTCGCAATATGTGTCTATTTCTGACAGTGACTCCCTCCCTCTCCCAGTCACGTGTGGTGTTCCCCAGGGTTCCATTCTCGGCCCCCTACTATTTACATTATTTATAAATGATCTGCCTAATGTCTGCCAATCCTCAAATGTACACATGTACGCAGATGACACGGTAATCTATGCGAGCAAATCCAATCTACCGCAACTTGAGGCTTTGCTCCAAGACCAGTTTACAGAGGTAGAAAAGTGGATCGCAAAAAACAAACTCTTCCTGAACACTGACAAAACTGTCACAATGATCTTTGGAACAGTACCTAAATTACACAAATTACACAATCCCCACCTATACATCAAAACAAATTCAAATGGCACACTGACCGCAGTCCACTCTTTCAAATACTTGGGTATGATATTAGACCCCAATCTATCTTTTGGCCTGCACATAGAAAAGCTTGCATCTAAACTTTATCCAAAATTAGGTGCCATGTACAGAAACAAAGCCTGCCTAAGCCCTACAGTAAAGGAAAAGATTGTACAGCAAATGCTGATGCCAATCATTGATTATGGGGATGTAGTATATGCGTCTGCATCGCAATCCCACATTAATAAACTCAACACATTGTATAACTCGTTCTGCCGATTTGTGCTACAATGTAATTACAGGACCCATCATTGTGACATGCTAAAGGAACTAAACTGGCTGTCGCTGGAATCCAGACGCACCCTTCATCTTTCCAGCCTTGTTTTTAAGAGCTTTTCTGGGAAACTCCCACCCTACCTGAGCAAAATGCTTTCCCCAGCTGTTCCCACTTTCTATAAGCTCCGATCCAGTACAAGCACTTTACTTAGTCTACCTCAATACAAAAAGAAAGCGGCCCGATCCTCCTTCTCCTACAGAGCACCGCAATTGTGGAACGACCTCCCGCACAATTTAAAATCTTCCCTAAGCCTAAAGTCATTTAAGAGATCCCTCTCTACATACCTCAAAACAGAATGCACGTGTCATGGTTGATTATATATTTCCTGCCTGTTCTATGTTAAATTTTGTATATATTGTGTATTCATATTGTTTTTGTATTTTGTTGTACCTAATGTAACAATGCAATGATTTGTGGACCCAGGACATACTTGAAAACGAGAGAAATCTCAATGTATCTTTCCTGGTAAAATATTTTATAAATAAATAAATAAAAGAGACAATAAAAACGGCACACTCTAAAAGTGCCTTATTATATTGATTTTATCTATAATAAAGTATATTTTGTGTGCGAACAGCTTTTTCCATATACTCATTAGGGGCACATTTTGCACATAGAAATATTCAATTAATTTTATATCATTTTTATATTCATTATTTTATTTTTGATATCCAGCAAGACAATCTGCACTATTCTCTGTCTTTTTTTTGTCTTTTCTCTTTTATATTCGTATTAAATGAAAAAACATTTGATGCCATCTACTGGTCATAAGTATAATATGGCAATATATATTTTTATATTTTGGTGTGGGATCTTTTGCCTAATTATTGTTCCACTTTTTTTTACTATTTTATTCTTAGGAGCGATATTTTGTTTTAATTATTGTCTTCCCCATCCCTTTATAAATATATTATTATGTTATTATAAGCAGTGGCGGATCCAGGGGGGGGGCAACGGGGCAATTGCCCCCCCCGAGAAATCCGACAGTCTCCCTCTCCTGTCAGCACATGCAGGTGCCAGCCCTGCAATGTGCCTGCAGACCGGAGGGGAGATCACAGATCTCCCTCCCCGGTCCGCAGGCACTGTGCTGGCGGCCGGCGGGGGAGGGAGAGGGAGTGAGAGAGAGGACCCGGAGCTCAGGCTGCGGCTCCTCCGGGTCCTCCTCTCGCGAGATTTGGAGCGTTACCACGGCAACGCTCCAAATCTCGCGAGAGTGAACTCTAGCCCAGGAGCGCGGGCTAGAGTTCACTCTCCCCACTGGACCACCAGGGATTCCCCCACCGGACCACCAGGGAAATGTCCCCCCTCCCCCCAGTAAAGGTAAGAAGGGAGGGGGGACATAGAATATTTATATTAAAAATTCAAATAAAAATTATATATTTAAAAAAAAAAAGCCCCCCTACCCTTATCACACACACACACTTTACACACATACACTGCCCCCCATACACACACATTGCCTCCCATACTGCCCCCCCATACACCCATACTGCACCCCATACACACACTGCCCCCCCATACTGCCCCCATACACACACATTGCCCCCCATACACCCATACTGCCCCCCATATACACA
>OW240914.1:142005608-142156861 GCA_933207985.1 Pelobates cultripes | reverse complement strand
TATCTTCAAGCAGGTGTGTCAGCCCTACAGCGTGTACTCTGCCAGTACGCTGCCACCTCCTCTACTCCTCCTACTCCATTCTCTTCCATAACCTCCTCGGCTTAGTCCTCTTCTGCTGCTGCGTCTTGCTCCACATCAACGGATAGGGGCGTAACAGTGATTAAACTGATAACAATAGTACTAAACACACCACTCCTATCTGGTGGCACATTAGATTGCACGCGCAGTGCCCCAAATTTGTTGTGATCTGTGAGTAAGGTAAGCGGTTGTCCATACAAGTAGGTTGCAGCTTTTTGAGGGCCCACACCACCGCTATGCACTCCTTTTCAATGGCAGTGAATATACTTCGCTGTGCAAAAGTTTATGGCTTAGATAAGCCCCGGGTTGCTCGCCACCATCTGCTCCGACTTGGCTCAGTACTGCTCCCAATCCAAGCATAGAGGCGTCTGTATGGACGAGAAAGTGTTTAGTTGGATCAGGAGCAGAAAGTACAGGTGATTTAATGAGCGCCGTCTTGAGCTGTTGGAAGGCCTGTTCACACTCTGGGGCCCATACTACTATCTTGGGGAGGTTTTTACACGTTCCTATATGGCACATACTGGGCTTTAGGGTCAGTCCGGACTCCCTAATCCGGTCTATTACGGCTCCTATGTGGGATCCTTAGGACAGGTGTCAATCCATATCTGCCAAGTGACCCTATGTAGGGGGAACAGTCTCTATTCTGCTCTGTGTCAGTGTGTATCATGGTCTCTGAGGACACGTGTCAATCCATATCTGCCAAGTGACCCTATGTAGGAGGAACAGTCTCTATTCTGCTCTGTGTCAGTGTGTATCAGGGGCTCTGAGGACAGGTGTCAATCCATATCTGCCAAGTGACCCTATGTAAAAAAGGCCTGATGAGATGAGCTGCCTTGGGCTAAAAATGGTCCACACGCTGCTGTATTTTTAGCTCTGAATGCCGGTTGACTTGCGCGTGACATCATGCACCGCTAGGGTTCAAGCCGCCAGGTGTGTACTTACACTTTATAAAATGGCTTTATAAAGAAGCAGTGTGTACTTTATAAATGGCTCCACCTGCCACCCATTGCAGCAACACAGTCTCCAGTTAGGGCGATAAACGCCAGCTGCTGCATCTGCCTGTTACAGAAATTACTGCGTGTACCACGACCACTGATAGGAGGCGGAAGGTGATGTTAAACTGATAAAAATGGTACTAAACACACCACTCCCTATATCTGGTGTCACATTAGCTTGACCGCGCAGTGCCCCAAATTTGTTGTGATCTGTGAGTAAGGTAAACGGTTGTCCATACAAGTAGGTTGCAGCTTTTTGAGGACCCACACCACCGCCATGCACTCCTTTTCAATGGCAGTGAATATACTTCGCTGTGCAAAAGTTTACGGCTTAGATAAAAATCAATGCCGTGTACACGTCCACTGATAGGAGACGCGGAAGGTATTAAACTGATAAAAAATAGTACTAAACACACCACTCCTATCTGGTGTCACATTAGCTTGACCGCGCAGTGCCCCAAATTTGCAGTAAGAGGACCGACCAAGCCTCTTCTTCCATCTCCCTGTTACAAAATCAATGCCGTGTACACGTCCACTGATAGGAGACGCGGAAGGTATTAAACTGATAAAAATAGTACTAAACACACCACTACTATCTGGTGTCACATTAACTTGACCGCGCAGTGCCCCAAATTTAATGTGATCTGTGAGTAAGGTAAACGGTTGTCCATACAAGTAGGTTGCAGCTTTGAGGGCCCACACCACCGCCATGCACTCCTTTTCAATGGCAGTGAATATACTTCGCTGTGCAAAAGTTTACGGCTTAGATAAATATCAATGCCGTGTACACGTCCACTGATAGGAGACGCGGAAGGTATTAAACTGATCAAAACAATACTAAACACACCACTCCTTTTTTTTGGTGAGGCTTTACAGGACAGAGTGCTTCTCCACGGGACATGTTAACTCACGGGCAGCTGGCTCATCAAGGAACCACAGCAGCTTTCCATGTACAGGTAAGACATGTGCAGCCGGTAAGAGTTCAGGCTCTTCTTCCTGGAGGATACGCTGCAAGCCTGTTGAACGAGGTGACCTTGCTCGGGTCCCAGGTGTACGGTTCCTAAAATGGCATTTTCTATACCGTCCGCACTGATAGGAGGCGGAAGGTATTAAACTGATCAGAACGAATACTAAACACACCACAAAATAAGGTTTCTCTCCTGTATGGCTCCTCAAATGATGCTTAAGATTAGAAGCGGCTGAAAAGCATTTCTCACACTCCGAACAAAAATATATTTTTTAACATTCTCTCCACTTTGAACGAAATGACGTTTGGGAAGAGATTAACATAATTAAACACAGGCAGTAAAAATACAGTTTTTAGCCATACACTGTAACTTTAAAAACTACACATCCCATCTTCATAATTACATATTTGGAATCAGCACACTTAAAACATAAACATAACCAAAAATCAGCCAAATCCATCCAGGGGTTAAAAAGTTAGCTGGAGGTCCCTTTATGACCGACCGCAAGCACATTTTCATGCCCAAAACAGTTCAATAGATTTGGGCTGTGAGGTCGATCTATTTCAGGCTGAAAAAACGACTAAGTCCCATCGCGAATGGGACTTAGTCTCTACATGAAATAAGGCGCAGAAAAAAGCGGCTGAAAAAAGGCCCCAAGTCCCATTGCAGGATGGGACTTGAGTCTCTACAACTGAAATAAGGCTGAAAGAAAAGCGGCTGAAAAAGACCCCAGTCCCATGGCGAATGGGACTTAGTCTCTGCAGCTGAAATAAGGCTGAAAAAAACGGCTGAAAAAAAGACTAAGTCCCATCGCCGAATGGGACTTAGTCTCTGCAGCTGAAGTAATTTCCCATTTACTGAACCAAGTGGGAAATAGCAAGGCAGGCACAAAGGGTTTGCACCAGGTCTGGGGACACAGGGGACACCGTCTTAAAGGGGGCGTGTCCCCAACAAGTCTGGGGACACGGCCTTAAAGGGGCAGTGTCCCAATCTTCCTGATGTCCCAAAAAAGGTGTTTAAAGGGCCAGCACCAGTCACATAAAGAGTCCATAAGCCCCAATATGCCCACCGACAGTCTTAAAGGGCCATACACACCAAATAAAAGTGCATACATTTTCACAATCTCCCAGGGGCCATAGTCATGCGGGAGGAGGCTGGCAAAGAGGCTTCTCCACAACCCAGGGAAACAGGGCAATTTGCCATTTAAAGGGCCCGTTACAAATAGCAGTTTGTAACAAGGTGTCAATCCATATCTGCCAAGTGACCCGATGTAGGGGGAACAGTCCCTATTCTGCTCTGTGTCAGTGTGTATCAGGGATCCTTAGGACAGGTGTCAATCCATATCTGCCAAGTGACCCTATGTAGGGGACCAGTCTCTATTCTGCTCTGTGTCCGTGTGCATCAGGGGCTCTGAGGACAGGTGTCAATCCATATGTCAAGGTGTCAATATGTCATATGTCAGGTGTCAATCCATATTGATTGTGATTTAGGAATGTTAGGTGATTTCTGCCCTTTATGGATTAAAACCAGACTCTGTATCAACTGTGTAATTTTCCATGGGAGTTTTGCCATGGATCCCCCTCCGGCATGCCACAGTCCAGGTGTTAGTCCCCTTGAAACAACTTTTCCATCACTATTGTGGCCAGAAAGAGTCCCTGTGTGTTTTAAAATTTGCCTGCCCATTGAAGTCTATGGCGGTTCGCCCGGTTCGCGAACATTTGCGGAAGTTCGCGTTCGCCGTTCGCTAACCGAAAATTTCGGGTTCGCGACATCACTAGTTCTGACTGAGAATATTGCCCTTCAAAATAAATAAATACATGGTTACATAGAACATCAATATGTATACCTTTTTTATTGGCTAAAATTTGGCAAATGTAAGCTAGTTCTGTATCAGACACACAAATTCTAATTTGAACTTTCCTCCCTCCACTAGGTTATCTTTTCTGAAAATGTTGACAGTCTATCTTTGCAAACATGTTCTTAAACAAACAATGCAGTTCTTTCACAAATTCCCAGTTCAAAAGTTTAAAAAACATAATTGTAAAATCAAGAATGGTTAAAATAAGATGGATGACATGCCTTCAGTCTTGGGCGCTCCCTATTCCAACCAGAGGGTGAAAGTTGGCACCACTCTAAGGATTATTTTGGACCCTATCCCATACCTTTCAACATTTCAAATGCACAAAGAGAGACACTTTAATTTGAGGGGTGGGATACAAGAAAAGTGCATCTTATTTACACAGACTGATTTCTGCACACATTTATTGTAGTGTAAAGAAACATTACTGAGAGTATTATTGCTGTGGAGCTCTGTTATACACTCAGATACACCAGCAATATGGAGATCCTAGAAAAGAGGAACATTAGGATAGCTAAAGAGGGCTTTGGCATAACACAGGGACTGTTCATCCTAACTAGGGATCCTTGGGAGGTATACCATCCAATGTGATCCTTTCCAGCCTATCCATCTTCACAAGGTCAATGTGTAAATGCAAGTTTCAAAAGATTTGGAATGTGGTCAACACTGCACATACACAGACAATGTCTAACGATATGTGGCCCTTTAGTAGACTTTGCATATTGTCCTGGTGAATTCTTGTAAAACAGCTAGAACCACTGGGATAACATTTGGGTTGCATTGACATAGTTGCAACAAAAAAAAATCTATTTTGCTCCACACTGCTAAATCTTCCAAGCACACTGTCATTTTTTTCATAATTCAAAGTTTGTTTCTGGGTTTTTCGATTTGTAATAAATAACGTGTAATATAGGATTAATACAACGTGTTACCCAAGTGCACTGGCATATCCAATGCATTAAACTGACATGTTTTAATGTAAATCACCTCTACTTTTAAAATCAAGCATTGTCAGTTCATCTGTATAATTAGTCCACATGTACATATTTACTCTACTTCACAATGACTGAAATACAGATTGCTACTACATTATATTACATTGTAGCACTGCAAGATGTTCACTGGATTTTCACTTCTACAACTGTTTATTATTCTGTTGCTTTCTATTGGGAAAATGTTTGTCCTTTAAATATCCATAAGTGGACTACAATGACCAGAAAGAATTGCTCAGTGCCTGACACTAACATCAAAAGCCCTAAGCAGCTTAAATCTGTGCCTTATGTAATAGCTTTATAAGATTAGTACAACTAGGTTGGAGAGCATAGGTTCGATTCCAGACTGTTCAAGTGGAAAATAAACAAGGTCTTCATTTGATATCTACACAGTGAATTACCAGGCAGAAACACAAAAAGACAAGAACATTTTAAAGGTAATGTAAGAATTAGATATATCTTAATTTTCCTGTTTTATATTCCACCTCTTTGTTAATCACTCACAGAGCTTCATTATCTTTCATCTCAGCAGGTATTGATAAGAAATTGGAATTTTCACTTCCTAGAACCTTTTAAATAACTTTGGAGTTAACCCCTACTATCCATAGAAATATTTTTCACAGTAGTGAAAAGCATCATTTAGTTGTTACTGGATATAGCATTTTTTTTCTTGTGGGGACCAATTTGCTAAAGAGTGAAGTGTTAGGGTTAATACAGTTTAGTTTGTATTATGTTTCCCTAGATGTGGAGTTAACCCCTTAAGGACACATGACATGTGTAACATGTCATGATTCCCTTTTATTCCAGAAGTTTGGTCCTTAATGGGTTAAACAGGCTTACAAATAACATCACAGGTTAATGCCCCTCGGTAAGGGGACACAGATAGTTTTCGATAACAAACAGTGTCTCTTGGAGGTAAGCAAAGAGCCATGTTAAAATAAGGCATGTCTGTAATTTTAGAAGTTCCTAAAAATAGGGCAAAGGCATAGACTTTGTGAGGTCTTAGGGGAAACTGAAACATGAGCCCCCTACTGACGACCTTAATGAAACAAATATAGGGGCTGGAGTGTTGTTATACATATGGGGGCTCTAGTGTTTGTGTATAGGGGGTACATTATGCATGTGTGTATAGTGGGTGTAGTCAGGGACGTATTAGCTGCGAGGCACACAAGGCATTTGCCCTGGGCAGCATTTTCCAGGGGGCGGCAAAAAACGCCGCCCCCAAATGCCCAGGGCAAATGCCTTGTTAGCCTGGTGGCTAACAGTCCAGGCAGGCGGTTGTCCGGCGGGTGGCACTGGCGAGGGAGCACTTTCCCCTGAGCTCTCTGCCGTCATATGACGTCATATTCCGGCTCCCGGCATCACTCTGCGGCGCGCGAGGGAGCTGAGCAGAGAGCTCACTAATCAGTGCTCCCTCACCAGTGGCTGCTGGGCGGGCGGCGCTGGCGAGGGAGCACTGATTAGTGAGCTCTCTGCTCAGCTCCCTCGCCAGCGCCGCCTGCCCAGCAGCCCAGCAGCCACTGGCTAGGGCAGCACAAAACCAGGATACACCACTGGGTGTAGTGTGTGTGACAGGGAAAGTGTGACAGGTCAACTATGAATGGGGCTGAGTGTGGGAGAGAGACAGTGTGTGGGGAGGCTGTGTTTCTGTGTCCAGCCTCCCATTTTTGACATTTTCACTCCTACTGGGGGATAGGAGGGAGCAATTGACTCCCTGTTGTACATTGGGCTCCCTGGTAGTCCGACCTGTGGCCTAGCTATCTGGACTGCAACTTTACAAGATACAGAGTTGCAGACCATAAGTAGTTGTCCTATGAGCTCCAGCACTGGAAGTGTCAGCTGGGATAACACACAGCAATGCACTAATTGTCCGCACCTAAGGAGAGCTACTCAAGGTCTTCAACTCTGCACCCAGTGGAGCTGCAGACTGTGTAGTGGAACCTTGCACATGGCGACACACTGGGAAAGCCACCGGGCCCCCTCCAGGTGTTCAGCCCTCTGTTGTAAGCTGCTGAAATTGCTTAGGAGAACACAAATCGTGGATGTTTGAGGAGTAGTAGTACAAACGCAATGCCCGGGAAATTAACCATAGAAATTGGTTGCTTCTGTAAAAAATGTGACAGAGATTTGTAATGAAACTGGCAAGTTAAAAGATTCAAAATTCTCTATATTAAATACATTGTCTTCTTCTGCAAATTATATGTTATGATGGTGGTGAAGTGCAGTTGGGAATTGATATTTCATCCCAAAAGGGATAGGTACACAGAAAAACAATCAGTTTAAAATAAGAAATTTGAAAAACTAAAATGAGCATTTCTGTAAAATGACTCTGTACCGTCTTAAAGGTGTGACCTGGTCGGAGTTATTGATGTGTTTGGGGAGGGCTGTAGCAGAATACAAATATAGGGATTTTCATTATCTGGATACAGATAGTACTGGAACATGTTTGTGAAAACCACAAAAATAAATAAATATGGATTTTGGCAGAGCAGAGGTTGGCAGAGGTTGATTATAAATTGTTTAAAGGCACATCCCACTGCCCATTAGACATACAGCAAATAAAAACATGCATGCATAAAATATTAGATGGTTATTTACTAAGTCACTCAGTCAAGTGATTGGTATTTTGTAAGGTATATAGTTAAGAAATGTGCAAATATATATTAAAAGTACTCTGGGCTGTCTCGTTAAAAATATATAATATATTGTATGTACAGTATTATATGTATATATTGTATATATACTGTATATATAATATAATGTATTCATTTTAATTGGTGGGATGCTAATTTATCCCAAATGATACAAAGCCTTAATAAATTATGGCCCTGAATGAAATGAAATCTAAATGACATGTGGGAGGTCATATATCTGAATCCCGAAAAATTAGGGGCACTTTTCTGTAGCTAAACCATTTGTGTTTAAATCATCATAAGCACAAATGACTTGCAATTTATGTGCTTTAAAGATTTCACCTTAAGAGGGAACAATATATATGCACACACACACACACACGCTGGAAATAGTGCTATAAAAATGGCCCCACTCTAGAAATGTAAACAAAAGGAATAATAAAAAAAAAAAATTAAAAAACAAATATATAATTGAGGAGTTATTAGCCAGTGCTATTAAGCAATGTTGCCTTCAGTACTACAATTAGACTGGATTGGACTAGATTATCCATAAAGCAGACATAACATCTGCAGTTAGACTTTTTGGTTTTTCAGTGTGTAAGGATTTTATAGTCTGAGTAAATCCTATTTTTTTTTCCGTGAAATTTGAAGTAACTTTCAAATTGTTTTTATGTGTTCACTATTCCCTTGTGCTTTATTTATTTATTTTTTTAAATAAGTTTAGGGTGTCAGGAGTGACATATTTTGCTGTTTTTGGTATGCATCACAGATTTATTTTCACCTTGTTAAATAACAGATGTCTCTATTCTAATTATTATTATCTCTCTATTCCTAGTGCTCATGAATTCTTCAGGGGAAATACCACGTCCCACCTATTCCCAGACTCGGGAGCGTGTAGTCCGGGCAGTGCATCCTCATCTCATATGCTCTCTAACTTGTGGAGGCCGAGAGTGTCGCTATGAGGGTCCTGAATGTTGGAGTCTGGAACAACAAGCAATCAGGGGTCTCTATTCATCTTGGTAAGAAAGCTGAAGATGCCTCTTGTTGCAGATCAGAAATTCACAAACTCTTATAACTGGATTAATGATGAAAAGTAATGTGTTTAACAGAATGCAAAATGGTGTGGTTAATTCTTGTAATGCACATGATGTCATAAGATCTACAGCAGTTGTTTCAGGCTCTTAGTGCAAAAGATTCAATAATGGAGAAAGCAAAGGTTGCACAAATGTCTGTTTCACAATTGATGAGATTTTCTATCTCTGTGAGGTTTGGTAAGGGATATGGGACTAATGTAGAGAGGACCCTGGTGCAACAACTTTTCTGGGCCCCCTCTAGCTCAAGGGTGACCAAAAGGTAGATCCCCATCTGTCGTACAACTCCCACAATGCTATGCCAGCTGGCGATCTACCATTTGCCCATCCTTAAAGGGTTGTATTTGTGAGCAATGTTTGTGTGTTTGAATGTAAGCATGTTTTTCTATATGGTGTGTGAGCATATTGAGTGTATTCGTATGGATTGTTGCCATTGGAATGCAGTGGTGTACTTGTGTGTAGTGTTTTGCGCTGGAATGCAGGTGTGTGTCTGTATGTAATGATGGCTTTTAAATGTAGGTGAGCTTTTGTGTGTAGTGTTGGTGTTTGAATGAAGGGGTGTTCGTATATAAGTTTGATGTTTTAATACAGGGTGTGTTTGTATATAATGTTTGGATTTGATTGCATGGGTGTGTTTGTATGTAGTGATACACACACTGACACACACATGCACACTATGATACACACAGTGACACATACACACAGCCTGGCACACAGATGAACACAGTGACAATTAACATACACTGACACACAGATACACACAAATACACATTGATAAACAGATGTACATACACTGAAATACATAGATACATACAAACATACATCATCATTTTTATATTTGCAACCCCCCTCCTGTTACAATTCATTTTATGTAGATGACAGTGGCTTGCCTGGGTTCCTGCTGCTGGCTATGAGTGTTGGTGGTTTGGGCCAGGAGCTGACTCTCTCCTTGCTTCTCCAAGCTCCTGTGCTGCCTCCTCATGTATCTGGGAGGAAGTGACAGACTCTCACTTCCTTCCAGCAATGCCAATGTGAAAATGATATCAGCAATATCCATCAGGTGGAACTAAGCGCATGGGTTACACAATGGGCCCTCCAGTGTATGGGCACCGTTGCAGCTGCACCACTTGCACCGGCGGTAGTTCCAACACTGATTTGGTGGTCTATATGGCAGTATGCTATTTTATACTTTAAGCAGCAAGTTTTAAGTTAAAACACATAGTACTACTCTTAGAATCTCAATAAAATGATCATTACAAAAATAAACCACATTTTCTTTTGAAGTGTAAAACATATTTATTTAACTGATTATAACTTAAAACACAGCAAATATATATTAATAAACATGTGCAATTTGTTTTTCGTTCCAAATGTGAATTTGCATGAATTTCGGGCAATTCGGACATTCGGATGCTTCCAAATGTCCGAAGTGCCGAATTTCCGAAGTGCCGAACCGAATTGCCGAAGTGCCGAATTTCCAAAGTGCTTTGAATTTCTGAAAAATGGCAAAACAATAGAGGGAGGGAGAATTAGCTGAATGATGACAGGGGTAGGGTTAGGGAGCCCTACAGATGTTCCGAATTGCCAAAGTCCCAAATTGCTGAAGTTCCAAATTTCATAAAAAGTGCCAAACCGAACCAAATTGCCAAAGTGCTGAATTTCCGAATTTTTTTACTAACCCGAATTTCCAAACCTAACCAAATTTCTTTGTCCATGCACATCCCTACATAATAACCTATTACCTAGCCTATTCTAGATCACTTCCATTCTCATGAGCACTACTAATAGTCAGCACAAGGAAGGGAAGAAGCCAAAAGCAAGCAAACAACAAACTTACAAAACTGTACAAAAGTCAGTCTTCAGATATAAACACTTGGTAATCCCATACTAATCAGTTTATTTGATGTACAAAAGAAGTAGTCTACCAAGTTGTTTAGGGTATCTAATGATAATTCAGAACAAAGTATTAAATTATGTATGGTCTGAAGATATTGCTAACTGCCTAGGAGACTGTTTTTGTTTTTAATCCTGACACCCTTAAAAACAACATAAGGAGAATTCATGCATATCTGCTGCATTTTACTGATACACATGCTTATGTTTTTGGTTTCAGGATTACGGATGAGATTCTTGCTACGAGCCGTCCATCCACTCGTTTAATACAAGAGCACAATATCACTGGGCAATTCCAAAGGTAAAAGGGATTACAGGGACCGTAAAAATATAATTTGGGGTTTATGTCATAGTTTCAGGCCTACTACAAAATCAGCCACCACATGGCCAAACTCCAGTTCTCTCCAGTTGTCATTACTTGTGGTAATCTAGTTGCAGCCCACATTATAATATCCAGTCAGAATGAGTCAGAATTTACGACATAACTTTGAAGAGACAATGACTGGATATGATTAATTTTTAATGCAGTATAGAGATAATTGGATAATTGGTTATAACAGTAGTAATGCTAAAATGATTTCTGTGTATCTTGGAAAAATATTCCATGTAAACATGAAAATTAAGAAATATAGAAATATATAAAAAGTGAAAAAAGGTGAAGGGATGTACATGTGTCAAACTATGTAAACGTTTGACATGAAACCTACTCCTCGACAGAGTTTGCAAATAATTGATCAGACTACAGAAACAGCAGCTTTAATAAATACATCAAATATGGCATATCAAAACGTATTAGTCCCCTTGGCAGATTAGTATCATTAGGTGCTTTGCACAAGGACACTTACCGGTAAGGTGGTCTGACCAGGATTTGATCCTGAGTCTTTCAGTTTTAAGGCAGTGATGTGACCCCAGCTCTAACCAGACAATATAAATAAATTAGTAGAGAAAAAAAGAAAAACTAATGTATACCAACAATAATTAGAAATTAATAAAACCACATACAAAGAGCTTGCATTATGAAAAGTAGGACAATATAAGCAGGTATATTAAAATTTTAAATGTATATATAGGCCGTCCACACTGCGTTTATGGTATGATAACTGCAAAAATGTCCACAACAGCCATATATAGAAAGTCCTCTAAAATTAGCATTGCATAATCCTTATTGTCACAGAAACTGATAAAATGCAATAAAAGCAAAAAGATTCACATATAAGTAGCACAAACGTGACTATAAGGAAACTTGCTCCAGGCAAAAAGGGTGTCCTCTAGTCTTAACTAATGGTACACAAGTTCACCAGTCTGGCCCTCATATATACAATGGGAATCGGCTTCTATTCATTCTGCTCTTTTCAAAGAGAAGTGAGGCTCACACACAAAAATCCAACCCAATGTGTTTTTTAGCATCTCCTCAAGCACAGTAGGTTATATTATGTATTCTTATCCATGTATTTTGCAAATAAGTGTTTTGGAGGTGAGAAAAATAAGATTGTATGTGGCAATCCACATTGATGTACGTAGCTCAGTCCCTGAATTGAGTTAATCCATCTTGGGTCCCCGTCAATCATTGTTTCCTTTTTTGCCACTAAATATAGAAAGTAACATAAAACAATGTATCTGTTTGCCTCCTCGTTTGCATTTTGTGCCCTGGCTGTGCCTAGGTTATTGTGATGTCAGTTTCTAAACATTTAATATACAGGTTAACAAACATTATAGATTTTTCAATGTTTTCTTCAAGGGTGTAATTTAAAGACAAATGACAGCTCCCTTGTAAACTGTAAATGCTATTACTATCAATGTTTCCTTGAAGAATCTTTTTTTTAATGTCTTGGATGTGGTTTACAAATACCTATTTCTATGTGTACAGGTTTGGAATTCACTCTTTGGTTAATGCCCAGCTTCCTTGGGAACACCCTTACTGTGGAGACCCACTTGAACCTCAAAGTGGCTTCTCATATAGACCTCAGGACTTCATGGATTCTGGCAGTGAGTCAACTTCTGTTTGCATGTGTGGAACCTGGAAGAGTATCAGTGTATATGTGTGATAGATTATATGTCCCTGTGCTTGTTCTCCAGTGTATATCCAATTCTGTGCTATCATCTATGCACTTTGGTGTATAACATTGTGAAATCCACTTGTGAAGTGAGCTAATAGGCAGTGTGATATTATTGTGAAGTAATTAAGTGTTCTTGCATAGCAAGACCACTTAATGTTATCTCACATATATTTTATTCTTATTATAGCCAAATTTACTACCCTAACTCCTCCCACAGTTTTTACACTACATAGACAGTAATATACCGAAACGTGCGGATTGTTCCCAATCGGATAGCTATTACTTTGTGGAACGTTTCGCCGAATGGTTCACGGAATATCGTCGTTCTTGTGGCGAAATTGATCCCAATTACGAATTAATGGCAAAATGTTCAAAACTAGAGTGGGAGCTGGCAAAAGCTGTAAAATCAGGACATGATTTCTAAACTGCCACCACACTCTCATTTTCAAGCCCACCTACACAAATATTATATCAAAACGTTCAGCTATCCCTGCTGCCACTAAAAATGTCCACGGCTAAGCCATAGTCCTGATAGTTTTCACAATATGACCATTTGTTTGCAACTCACACCGTCCATTGACCTTCATTGAAACTTAACTATAGACAGCTCAAATTTGAAGGGCAATTTCTAAACTCCAACTGTGCCTTCATTTTTAATACTTCAGAGACGTACTATGCATCAAAATGTAGGGTCTGGGTCTTGTGATTCTCACAATATAAAGCTCATCGCTGTAGGATGTATAGTTTTTAAAATACGACCGTTTGAAGATGGCAACTGCAAAAATACTCTGACATGTGCCAGGCTGGAGCAGCAAGTGATGTCATAGACAGGAACTTTTGTACACCTGCTAATGTTTTTATAAATGTATGCTTTAATGTAACTGTGAAGCACTTTGGGCAACAACGTTGCAATTAAATGTGCTATATAAATAAATAATAACAGTTACTCCGCCCACTACAGTTGTAGACTACTGGTGGAGGCAAGAACACCACACAATTTCCCCAGAAATTGTAGCTTTCTAGTTAAGAAAATTACAATCTTTTCAACCTTTTTTGCAAGACAGGTTAATTTTTAGGAGATCATTTGTGATGCCCTTAAAAATAAAAAGACCAAGCACATTGGAAAAAAAACTGGAATAGAAGTACAGTAATTTCACTTTACAGTGCTTTGCTAATACAGTGCTTTTCGATGATAGATGATGAGCATCCACTATCTTCACAAATTTAAAGGGACATATAGTCACCAAAACAACTACAGCTTATTGCATTTGTTCTGGTGAGTATAATCATTCTCTTCAGGCTTTTTGCTGTAAACAATGTCTTTTCAGTGGGTGGGTATCGGTGGGTATCCACTCAGTATCAAGCTGGTTTTATGCCATCACAGAGAGAATCTAAATCATTTGAACATTTGATTGATCCCACATAAAAGGGTGGTCAGAAATACAAAATACAGGTTGGTAAAGGATAACCTAGATGTGGACCCCTTATTCACTTAGCCTAAAATGGTACCGGCTAAGGCTTATTCATTGACAAACCTTAACAAGGTGGAAACAATTGTCTGAGTGGGGACCCACCAAAGGGCAATATACTTGAGTTGTTGTCTGTTCTCAGTATTCTCTTGTACTCTGATTTTTGCCCTTTTTTTTGATTAAAAAAAAAAGAGATAAAGTTAAGGTGAATACAATGTATTCATAGTATAAGGTTTCATAGATTGAGGGCAGGATTTAGAATTTTGGAAGATGTGGGAATCCAGTGTCACAATGAGCAGAGTCTGGAAGTGGAAGATGTTTTCACCAGTTATCATTCTGTATTTTCCAGTTTCTTTCTACAACTTCAGTCTGCCTGATTTTGGCGTCGTCCCTGTCCCACGAATCCTGGATGCAGTGAAGGTTATAGCATTTGCTCTACGGGAAGGAAAGGTTGCAGTACACTGTCATGCAGGACTTGGCCGCACAGGTAATCATATTAATGATGACAATTTTTAAATAAGTTTTAAAGGTCACTACAAGTACCATAACCATTTAAGTCCACTGAAGGGATTGTGGTGCCAGAATGCTCTGGCACCATCGCTCAGTCAGATGTCAGACCATTTTAGCAAAATTTTACAGGTTACCTGAGACCCACCTGGGACCTTTGCTGCATCTGCGGTTTTCTCCAGGAGCATAAACCAGAAGTCATTATAGCAAAGTATGGCAAATGCACGACTGCAGTCATTGGATGAGAGCACTCAGCTGGCCCACTCAGCCTTTGCTCTAAAATGACATCTTACTTATCCTGGTGGACAAAAACTATTTTACTTTCAAATACTTTACTTTGCGGTAGATTACACAAATATCTATGCAAATAGTTGTATAGATCATGAGAATTGTGTTTAACAACAAAGACAAAATGGGATATATGTATATATGTTGCCAGTTAAGATAATTGTTATTTTTCTCTGTCTTTCTTCTAGTGACAGGATTTCCTTCCCACTCTCTCTCTTAGGAATCCATGATTTCCGGTGTCTCTGGTAGTGATGGAGTTTCCCCCTCTCTCTCTCAGGGGTCCTTATCGCATGTTATTTGGTCTTCGCATGTCGTGCTAGTGCTGCAGATGTCATCCGCTTTGTTCGTCTTCGACGTCCTGGCTCCATCCAGACAGGGGCACAGGTTTCTTTGGTGTGTGATTTTGCCCTATTCCTAAATTCACAGTGGGCAGTCTTTCCCAGCACCCATCCATCATCTTCACCCTTCACATTATCTGATTACCTAATAAGCCAGCGTCATCTTCTCCATGGGCAGGAAGCCCGTAGTTTGCGGTACCTTCCCAAACCTGTGGCCATACTTTGTCGAAGGCTGGCACAGTTAGCCAGGGGTAGTAGGGCACGTGGAGGACCCTGGGTAGAGCTGGAGAGGGAAAATGCAAACAGGCTACTCCTTCATACCATTGCAAAAGCAGCAAATGAACGCCATAGAAAAGGTGAGCCTCGACCAAGCAGTGAGAGTGAAGACACTACTGAACACGGTGAAAAAGTGAAGAGGAGAAGAGTCCTCTTGCAGAGTCAGCTCACCTGTGAGACCGGAATCCTGCAACTACTGCTCACTGGAGACACACAGGTAAGAAATCAGGCATACAGAAACTATACAATACATAATGGTCTCAGCATGAATGAGCTGCTGTGTCATCTTGTAAACCAAAAGTCTAATTTCATGGGCTCTATTCACTGAAACTGTGGCAAATAAATTCTGCCATCTATACTTCTTTTGTTTATATATTTAATATTGTTTTTATAAATTTACTTGGTGTGGAATGTTGAAATTATGTTCCCAAAATGTATCAGCAAACAATACTACATAATAACACATTTGAGTAAATTGAAATTTGCCTTTGAATGGCCATTCAATAAAGAAACACTTTAGTGTTAGAAATACAAACATGTATTCCTAACACTAAAGTGTCCATCTGCCCCAGTACTACCCAGGTCGCATGAATATGCCGTATATTGAATTAACATTTACTTTTCTAACCCAAGCCTGCTGCCGGGTAACAACTGGTAGCACTTCCTGCGCTGGGTGTTGGGGAACAAAGGCTGAAGTCAGCTCCCCCAAGTCATTGCCCAAAATAACATTGGCTGGTAAATCTTGCATGAGGCCCACTTCCACGTCCCCTGACCCCGCTCCCCAATCCAAATGTACCCTGGCAGTGGGAATCTTGTATATTGCTTCCCCTGCCACCCGTACTGCCACGTACTCCCCAGTGAGCTGGTTCTTTGGGACTAAGTGGTTACGAACCAAGGTTATGGTGGCCCCTGAGTCACGCAGACCCTGGAGGCGTTTTCCCTCCATATGTACCCCTTGTCAATGTCCTTGTCAGTTGTCGGAAGCCGCCTGTACCGGGTTGACTTCGTGTAGGGTACCCTCAGTGGATCCTGTCGAAAATGGTGGTTGTCGGGGCTCACTCTGGTAGCAGTGTACGGCTGCCCGGTTACCGGAGGGATTGGTCGGATTATTCCAGGTTGATCGGTTCTTGTTCCTGGGACAATCTCGCTGTATGTTGCCCTGTTGATTGCACGTGTGGCAACGGATAAAGGAATGGTTGTTATACCTGGGTGGGGGTTGGTAATTCCCCCCCCCCGGGACGAGGTGTCGGGGTTGTGGTGGTAGCGGGAGGTGGTGTTGCGACCCCTGTGGTGGGTCGTAACTGTACCTGCTGTGCCCTTCTGGCATATTGGTATTCGTCCGCCAATCTGGCTGCATCGGGTAAAGTATGTGGTTTCCGATCTCTCAGCCAATTCAGTAAGTCCGGGGCTAACCCCTGGAAAAATTGTTCCAATAGAAGTAGTTGCAGCATGTCCTCCACTGTAGTGGCTTTCGCCGCTTGGACCCATCCCTTGGCGGCCCTGGTTAAGCGGTGTGCCCACTCCATGTGAGAGTCTCGATCCGATTTTTGAATCTCCCTGAACCGCTGCCGGTATGCCTCCGGGGTTATGGCATACCTGGTTTTGGATGGCCTGCTTCACTTTCTGGTAGTCCCTGCTGTCCTCGTCTGGCATTGTGCGGTAGGCTTCGGCTGCCCGGCCTGCTAGCTTGCCCACCAGCAGGGGTATCTGGTCGGTTGCGCTGATGTCATGTAGTTGGCATAGTCTCTCAAAGTCGTGTAAGTATCCATCAATGTCCTCTGTTTCCACGTAATTTTTAAAAGCGTGGTAGGGGATTTTGGGCTTCCCTTGCACCATGCGAGGTGGGGTTGGAGAACCCTCTCTGGACCTCTGGTCTGCTTGCTGCTTGGCCATTAAATATTCATGCACATCTGCCATTATTCTTTCCACTGTTTCTGTGGGGGGTGTTCCTGGGAAAAACGCCAGCTGGCTTTTGAGTTCTTTTTCAAACTCTGTCTGTGTAGTTTCCATAGGAGGTGCTGCAGCAGCTGCTCTGTCTCCCTCCATGAGTTTAGCGACAAGGATGGCTTTATTGCTGGCAATGATTCCCCTTGCTTCCAATAGCTCCTTTAGTGTAGCCCATTTCAAACGTGTATAATCTGTCCCCATTCACTGTCCGTTCGGGTATATTCACATACCCTCGACCTTCTGTTCCATACGAATAGGGATTTCCACGAATTGCTGTTCCTTTTCTCTTGTGGTTTGAATCCCGTCGCTTGCCACCAATTGTAGCGGAGTAGCAGGGGTTAATCCAAGGATTCTCCGCTGGAACAAAGATTCAGCATTCAGAAGTATAAAACACAGCATAATCCCCCTCCCCAAGGACTAGACGACACATAGTGTGGGAGTCAACTGGCTTTTAATGCACAAGCTCCATGCAAGGGAGGCAACTTCCATAATTATTACAGTATCCAATCACATAGTCGGTACCTCCCCCACATCTCCTCCCCTTAGCTTAACAGTTAAACTTATTAAAATGTACACACTTTTCCCCAATTCTTGGATGTACCCCAAATAAATGAGGGATCCCCTGGTAGCCCTGATCTGGATGAGAAACATACTCAAAAATCACCCAGATTGGACCAGGGGTTTGGGAGTTATTGAAGGGAAAAGATTTGACCGACCGCACGGGCACAGTAGCCGAAAATAGTTCCATGAGTTCTGGCCCTGCGGTCGGTCTCAGTTCACGTATAAAAAGTCCCGAAAGCCTTTGCTATCCATGCTTGAGTTTGCATTCGAATGAATCCCCTAGTTTGCGGGATTCATACTACCGAATGTTGGGCTGTTCATGCATTTTATTCGTCCCTTTCCGGAGTGCCGGAGGTCTTAGCAGTGCTTGGTTAGTCAAGTGTCCGATTTGAGTTCCAGACACTCGACGTCCAAACACCGCTGTTCGTACGTAAGATGGCCGCCGCCACGTGTTCGGCAGACGAATGGCGGCCGCACACGAACCTCAATTACCAGCCTTTGCAACATTGTTGCCTTCGGTAATGAGGGAGACACGACTACACCGGGGTGGTCCCTCATTCAGTATTTTACACGTTTTCGTGGATAATATAATGGATGTAGTTCGTGAACCGATTGCCTGAAGATAACCGTCCTAATAGCAATACGGCCATTTTAATCCAAGTTCATTCGAATCTCGAAAGTCCTTTCTCAGTCTCTTGGTGGCTACGTTTGCCACACTGATCTTTAATGCTGCAAAAGGAAGATTAAAGAAAAAACTGCTGAAAACAAATATGCTTCAAATTGTGAAGACAAACAGTGTTTAAAGCAAATCTCCTAACATTCAGTAACTTATGGGGAGCATTACATCAGCAACTTGAACCCTTTTAAGTCAAACCTTTTACCAACGGTTTAATCACAAATGCATTGACTACTACTGGCTTACCTAAAAGTCAGAAATTATGTTACAACTGCTAAGCAACTAGAGATGGTGTTTTTAGATATACCATTGATAATACATTGAATCACAACAGAGAAGGCAGCTTCAATATTAACACCTACTGGATCAACTCGGATTAATTCATGGAATTTATATCATTCATTCCATGCTGACACAAACGCACTCCACGTGCCCTGTGCAAGTGCTTCATGAGAAATTGCCCGGCTCTTCCCATATTAATTGCAAAAGGCATCTTGGCAATTCCACGCTCTGTTCCTCTACGTCCGGCACTAAACTTCCGAAAGCTCTGAGCTGAAGACGAGAAATAGCATCAGCTACTTAATTCTCAATACCCGGAATATGCAGAGCCTTCAACCAAATATTTTTAAACACAACAATACTGGATTCCACACAAAATTAATAACATAGCAACATTTAGAATGCATTGAATTACTAGCATGTACCACAGACTTATTGTCAAAGTGGAACATAATCCGTTTATTCTGCAGTTCCTTGCCCCGTACTAAAATTGCTGATACAATGGGACAATCTACCAACCAACTGACCCTGCAGCTTTCACAAATAATTCTAAAGCTTCATTATCCTGAAATTCCGTTTGCAATAATAAACAGCCATTATATTCTTATACGAATTGATCCCAAACTTTTAAGTCTTTCTAATTTCTGCAGAAATCCTTACGAAACAGTGAATTGATTTATTTTTACACCAGCCAAAGACATTCGCCTCCAAAATACCTCTTACAGGCATGATACACCTGCCAATGTTAATAGTCCTAATAATGCCTGAAACTGCTTTAATGTTGCTTTTGCTTGCAAAAAGAATCCACTATTTATGTATTTATTTTAGAGCTTACAAATCTTTTCTGCTGGCCGCTTACATTCAAAGACAACAGAGACAAATGTTATCCTTAAGAATTGAATACAGGTCACTAGCCTCACTGTCTTCTCCACTGATAACGGAATATCAAACCATTCATCTAACTACAGAAAAAACTCTATCAACATAACACATTCTAACCTGACCTAGGACCAATTAACAAAATCATCCAGATAATATACAATAGACTATAAACTGGATTCAGCATTATTCAACCCATTACAAGAATGAAGAAAAGCTTCAAAATAAAAACAGGAGATGGAGTAACCCCTTGGTAAACATTTATCAACATAAAACTGCCCAGGAATGAAAACACAAACAAAAACAACTAATTGAACCCTTCCAGATGCACTGGTTTTAATAGCCAAAAGACTGATTCAATGTCCACCCTAGCCATCAGTGCATCCAGTCCCAATGCATGTACCCATCCGAGTGCATCATAAAATATGCATAGGACACCGAACAAGTATCCTTGTCAAATTCGTCATTTAATGACGCACTAAAAGGGTAAGATAAATGGTGAATTAGCCTGAATGACCCTGGCTTTTTTTTCTATTAAACCTAAAGGAGAAAGGTGAAAATTGGCAAAAGGAGGGTGGTCAAAATGACCCGCTAGTCTACCTAATTTTAACTACTTTTGCAATTTCTTGCTGAGAGATGCAACATCCTGCAAAACAGATTTAAATTATTAACCAGTGAACAACATGAACCAGAGAGCATTGGTATTTTAAAACCTTCTGCAGAAAACTTAAAGCAACAGCTTAGCTCTCTCCCTGTTTGGGTAAGCCTGAAGCTAAGGAAGAAGAAGCCTTTCAGCTACGCTGGCGTCTATGCCTTTTGAAATTGGTCTTTTCCCTGACTGGATTCTACTGCCATTATTTTACAACAGCAAAAGGCTGAATAATCTCTGCCCAAGTATGAGCACTCATTCTTAAACTGACATGTATTGGGCCATTCACAATGCCCCTCATTAAATATCCAACATAGGTCTTTTTTTTTTTTTTTTAAATTGCTCCCACTGTGCCAGAAGCCCCTCTCCCTCTCTGAGGCAGCATTAGATTCAGCCAAAGACCAACATCCTTCACTCCCCATTTAGGGAAGAGTGGACAGCCAGTCCTTCTCTGAACATTTCTCATTGTTAAAGGACCACTATAGACACCCAGACCACTTCAGCTCAATGAAGTGGTCTGGGTGTCAGGTCCATCTAGGGTTAACCCATAAGCTGTAAACATAGGTAAACGTTTAACCCCTTTCTTCCCCTAGAGCCTGGTGGGAGGGGGGCCATGAGGGTGGGGGGACCAATTAACACTATAGTGCCAGGAAAACAAGTTTGTTTTCCTGGCACTATAGTGGTCCTTTAACCATGCTGATCCACCAACATCATAAAAGCCTCTAGTATAACTTCCACATGCTGGAAAGTCCACTACATAATGTATTTATAATGTGTGTATATATATATATATATATATATATATAACTGCTTGCAGCCAGTTATTAAAATTACGTGGCATCCTTGTCACTCTCTGCTCTGTGAAATATTTCACTGAAGGCAAAAGTGACAGCAAATCAACATATTCACCTTTTTCTTTTTACATGAGTCATTAAGTGAAACCTAACGGTGAACTTTCACATGGCAATCTGTTTTTTTGGGTTTTGTTTTGTAATTTATTTATTTATTTATTATTTATTTTTTAAATACTCCCACTACCCCAAGCCTGAGCTGGACTTATTTTTCTGTAAAACCTGTACCATTTTAGGCACCGCTGCTAACACCTCACTAATCTTAACCTACTCAGCAGAGTTGCGTTCGTACTCACCACTTGAAGTACCAGCTCTGCCTTGCACCTCCATTTCTTGTAGGACTGACATGTCGTCCAGATGACTCTCACTCCCATCATCCAATACTCTTCAGTACGTGTTCATCCCGGCCCTCTAATCTACCCTGACCCAATAGGCACAGGGGAGGATGGCAGGCTTCTTTTACTCCTTCTCTTCTTTCCATGAGCTGTGTCTTTAAATTCTGGAGTCATTCTTCTGCACCGGAGTGCATGCTCTCTTCTCCCCGCTTGTATCGCGCATCGCGGAAACTCAGTCAGACGGGAGCATTCTGTAAGGGAGGATGCTGCTACCAGAGGCTCCCTGTCAGCATTGGAAGCCCCGGCGCCAAAATTAAGTAGTCTCTTAACCATGATTCCCCTCCAGGCATTTTTTGGATTCTTTCCATATGGGACATCAGGTCTTCATAAGACATGTTGCGGCTGGAACAGGTGTGGTGCTGGGGTCCGTCCATGCTTCTCCTGTCTTGAAAGACCTCTGACAGGGATTGCACTCACTCTGCCACTTTTATGCTTACCTTGCTTCCCGCTCTTTTTCCTCACTCACAGCCAGCAACCAATCACCAGTCAGCTCTTGTCCCCAGCAACAGCTGTGTCATCAAATCTGCCCAGCGACTTGTCCTACTCTGCCCAACAACCTAACCAGGGGTCATGAACTTTCACTAACTTCCCCTCACTGAACCAACAGGACAACTTAACCCTTTATTGCCACTATACATATATGCCACAGTACTTAATTCCTGTGGCATCTTTTTGCCTTTTTCATAGTTTAAAAAAAAGCCTTTGGGGATCCACATGACTCCTAAATTAGTATAAGGGAGGTTCAATACCTCCCTTAGTGGCTGCTCACTGTAATAAAAAAACTAGAGACAGGGGAAGTATTTCTTTTGAGCTGATAATTAAATTCAGAGGGGACCTGACACAGATTCTCCCCAAGCCTTTACCCATAAGCATTAGGTGAAGTCTTAAAATTTAATAAAAATGATGGAAAAGTTTTTTTCCACTTTTAAGGTTACCATGATTATAATTAAACAGGGGGGAGGGAGGTGCACATGGGCACATGGGATATATCAGTGGCACATGAGATCTTATAGAATAATAAAAGGTGAACCTAGTGTTCCTCCCAGCATACCTAGCAGGTGTGGGTTATTAATAAACTGCAGAAGGAGGTATTAAACTTTCCTTATACTAATATGGGGGACCGCACCAACATTTAAGTAAAAACATTTTGATGACTAACAGGGTACTGAATCACGTTTTTGTGCGATTTTATTTTTAATAGACGACCAGTTCATCAAGTTCGGCTGCTTGAATTTTCAGTTGCCATCAAATTCAGTTGAAATTAAATTTAAAAAAAGTTTATGATTATTAACTTTTTTCAGCCAA
This sequence comes from Pelobates cultripes, assembly GCA_933207985.1. Taxonomy (NCBI): domain Eukaryota; kingdom Metazoa; phylum Chordata; class Amphibia; order Anura; family Pelobatidae; genus Pelobates; species Pelobates cultripes. The sequence goes on along the minus strand of OW240914.1, from coordinate 142,133,876 downwards.
TAACGTTAAACCAAGGGATCTTGGGGGTGTCTTTTCCTGTCACACTCTTCATATATAAATGTCATGACTGGACGTTGTTTGACAGTGTTATATGTTGAGAATTGTTTATCCTTGTTTATTTACTTTTATGAATGTTTGATTGTGCGTGTGTGTGTATCTGTGTCCAGGTGTGTGTATGTATCAGTGTGTGTATGTATCAGTGTGTGTATCTGAGTGTCAGGGTGTATATCTGTGTGTGTGTATATATGTGTGTGTCATAGTGTGCCTGTGACAGGAAGATTGTAATTAAAAATGTAATTTAGCCCATGTATAAACGTGATTCAGAGAGAAGAGGTTAGGTTCCTTGTTAAAAAAAAAAAAAAAAAAAGGGTGGGGGGGACTGTGACGGACCGCTGGCACTCCGACTGAGTACCTCCGCCAATCGATGCTCCTAGTGCTCGCTGAGGACTCCAACCGACACCATCAGCACTGCAGACCCCACTTCCAGCAATGCAACTGCGCAGGGGTCTCTGCTGTCTCCACCCACCCTGGACCCAAGGCCAGGATCCAGCTTCCAGTGGGTGAACCTCTCTTTCCCCAGAGAGCAGGAACAGGAACAAGCTCTTAGCAGAACTTAGTGATCATACCCTGGGGAGTATAGTGATTATAGCAATCCCCAGAGTGTATTTCTCCAATCCCCCAAACATGAGCCAAGGCTTAATGCTGGAACAAGACTGATTTACTGGCACACAGAACTCACAATTTATGCAACACAAAACTCCTCCTCTGGGCCAGGCTAGATAATTGAGTTTCTACAATACACAAAGCTCAATTATCTGCTGGCCAGAAATAATAAAGTTTTTACAGCATTCATAACTTATAAAATATAGATCACATTCACATAAAAATTATATATTCACAATCAATCCATTCAGGGAAACAACATATCCAAGAATGGCATGAATCAGACTAGGGGTTCAGAAGTTAGTAAAGTATTTTTTGGGGCCTGGCTGGCAGCATGACTATCTGTCCCAAACCGGTTTTACAGAGCCCTCTAGCCTGGAGACAATGGGGAAAGTAATCCAATTATCCAGGGATAGAGGCAGACTCCATTGAGCACATGTTCCCAGTAAAACACAAAGGATACAAAAATACATAACTCCTATCATACTGAATTGAACGGGCAAAATCTCCCAGGGTCCATAGTCACAGGGCAAGAGGCGGGCAAGCAGTCCTCTCCAGGCACAAGTGGCGAAGGGCACTTCGTCACAGGGACAATAAGTAAAATTGTAGATAAATCTTTTTTCATTAAATAGTCATTTATAATAAATCGAAAAACTAATTGTAAGCTTTAAGTCATAAAATCCTTCATAGAAAAGTGTTTCAATTTATATATATTTTTTTACATTGAAATTCTATAAAGAATATCACAATTATCTTTTCAATTTACCCCTAATTAAAGTTACCTTTACATGCCCACCATAAAAAAATTGATATTGCACGTTTTCATTACTGTCTGTGTGTGTGCATCTGAGTATGCGTATATGTGTACGAGTGTCAGTGTGCATGTGTGTGTATATATCAGTATGTATTTGTGAGTCAGAGTGTGTGCATGCATCAAGGTGTGTGCATGTGCCAGTGTTTATTTGAATTTTTGTGTATATGTCAGTGTGTTTATATGTGTGTATCTGTGTACTAATGCATATGTATATTTGTGTAAGTATGTATGTATATGGTCAAGTATATGTGTATGTGCATGCATCTAAGCAATCACTCACCAACACAACATGAAAACACACTCCTGCAATCTAACAGAAATATTACATACAAATATACCCCTAAATACAAACTCCAAAATTATATACAAAAATATCCCTTCACTCAAACACCAATACTACACACAAATGTACATGCACAATTAAAAGCCTCCACTACAAACAAACATCCCTGTCAGAGGCAACTTTCTATTTGGCGATTTAGGCGGCAGCCTAAGGCCTCACACTGTCAGGGGCCTTGCGGCCGTCTAAATCACCTGAGGGCACACTGACATGTCGGGTTCTCGGTCAATGACCGTGGACCCGACACAGGAGGGGACCCTGCGGCTTGCCCTTTATGCCGCCGGGTGTGAGGCCCCTCCTGTCAGTCTGCCCAGGGAGAGAGCCAGCCTTCAGTCTGAAACTCCACTGGGTGAGAGCTGCAGCCTGAAGTGTCTCGCAATCTCCAGCCAATCAGAGCGTTGCCGCAGATTACCACGGCAACGCTCTGACTGAAGATTACGAGACATTCCCCATGTGGTCTGCAGCTTTGCATCCGGCTGAGCTGCAGACCGTAAAATCCACCGGACCACCAGGGACACTGGGAGCCCACTGGACCACCAGGGAAGGGCATCTCCAAAAAAAGAAAAAAAAGGTACATTACACCCCCCCCTTACCCTGTCACCCCACTTACACTAGGTCACCCCCCTAACACTGTAACCCCCATAACACTGTCACCCCCTAACACTGTCACCCCTTCACATCCTGTCACACCCCTCTCACCCTGTCACCCCCTAACACTGTCACCCCTTCACATCCTGTCACCCCCTAACACTGTCACCCCTTCACATCCTGTCACCCCCTCTCACCCTGTCACCCCCCTAACACTGTCACCCCCGTCACATCCTGTCACCCCCCTAACACTGTCACCCCTGAAAATCCTGTCCACCCCTAACACTGTCACCCCCTTCACATCCTGTCACCCCACTAACACTGACATCCCCTCTCACCCTGTCACCCTCACCCTGTCACGCCTCTACTCTGTCACCTCCTTACTCTGTCACCTCACCCTGTCACCCCTCACACTATGTCACCCCTCACACTATGTCACCCTCTCACTCTGTAATCACCCCTCTCACTCTGTAACCCCTTACTCTGGCACCCCCTCTTACTCTGTCACCCCCCTCACACTAAGTCATCCTCCCTCTAACATTAGGCCACCCCCTCTCACTCTGTCAACCACTTACACAAAGTCATTCTCCCTCTCACTCTGCCACCCCCCTACACTATGTCACCCTCCCTCTCAAACTAGGTCATCCCCTCTCACACTAGGTCACCCCCTTTACTCTGTCCCCCCCTTTCACTCTGTCACCCTCCCACTCTCACTCTTTTACCCTCCCACTCTCACTCTGTCACCATTCTCCGCACACACTGACACCACTCTCCGCACACATTGTCACCCCCCTCCATACATATTGTCACCCTCTCCAAGCACACTGTAACTCCCTCCAAACACACAGGCACCACTCTCCGCACACACGAGCACCACTCTGCGCACTCAGTGCCAAAGGCCACAGGCAGTACACAAACATACACATGCTCAAAGAAACATACATACTGACACACACTCTCAGGCACACTCAGATAGACAATGCAACGATGTATACAGAGAGAGACTAGCTCCCTATATCTAGTGCTGCAAGCTCCCCATTCAATATATCTACAGCTTCTTATACACACACAAGTCAACTGCCATTTTTTTTTTTCAATAATGGTGTTAGTTGGGGCCTCGTGTATGAGTTTCGACTAAGGCCTCGCCAAGTCTAGAGCCGCCACTGATCCCTGTATTCAAACGCAAACACTACACACCAGCGCACCACTGCATTACAATAGCAATTATACATACAAATACACCCCTCTATACACACATATATTCTATACAAAAGCATGTTTATATTAAAACCCACAAACACTGCACACAAATATTACCCTGCAAGAATGGGAAAATGGTAGATCCCCAGCTTGCATAATTATTGTTGGAGTTGTACGACAGATAGGGATCTACCTTTTGGCCACTCTTGCACTAGAGAGAGGCCCAAAAAACGTTCTTGCGCCAGGGCCCTCTCTTCATTAGTTCCGCCACTGCTGGCCTCATAGTGGCACATTACACATTGAAGTCCTTCATTTGTAAATGGTGTTGTGTCAAGTTCTATAGATATGTTATGTTATCATTTTCCGTTTTAATTTCCAAGTGTTATTTCAAGCTGCTATCTGTTATAGCTATTGTAGACATTGTTGCAAAGTTGATTAACCCCATATAATCAGTGTTAGATAAACCTTTCATAACATTTTCTTTCAGGTGGACATTGTAAGTAATGGGATTTGTCAGCTTGGACTGGCTCCAAAGACTCCTTTGATACCAGAGGATAGATTGCCAGAAGACAAACAAAGGAACTCAAACACCAATGTCACAAATGTAAGCTCAATAGCCAAAGAATGAAAGTCAGAACATTAAATGTTTAGTATTAAATGAACAGTCCAAGCTCCAGAGCAAATCAGTTGGATGAGATACGTTGTAAAAACTGTGTGTGTGTATGTGTGTGTGTGTGCTTCCATTGTTTTTTGTTGTTTTTCTGTTTTTTGTTTTTTAGATAAAGCTCAACCAAATGATTTTTTTAGGTATGAAAACTAAAAATGGAAAGATGGTTGGAACTCGGCACCATAATTTTGCTGCCAAGCCTATACACAACACGTGACATATGACATTATGCTTTCTTAACTACTAGATCCCATCTATGCACATTACTGTTTATGGTAACTGTGACTGCTTACTACTTTGAACTGCCGGTGATTTTTTTTTTCTAACATTTGGCAGGAGAACAGAGGGGCCATAATGCCCTCCCCACATGTGTTGTGCATTGCAGAAGCACTGGCAGGTTTGGAGGATCCAGACCCTGATACCAAGGAAGGAGTTCAAAGTATGCAGGTCAGAAAACCAATGGGATGTGGCTACTTATAATTGATTACAGAGAGATTGATATGTTTATTATATTTAGTTTCTGTTATTTCCTATGGATATGTCATCACCTCTGCCACAAAATAGTGTATTTTAAGAATATAAATTAACACTTATCTTATAGTTTTCACGTTTCTCAAACAAATCCAAATTCAATATCATAATCAAAAGGGGGAGAGTTAAATATCAAGACACAGGTATGAACTCAGACATACTCAAGTCGAAAAGTAATAAATATGTGCCCTTGGGTCAAATCCCCTCGAAAATGGTAGACACTGTTTATGGAACTCTATATAACTTTAACTTTGATTGTCTTATAGGTGAAAGAAGCAGATTTGTACACATGTAATCTATTGAAATAAATGATGATGGCTTATTAAGTGTTTTCTTAATTAATGATTTAAAAAAAAATAAGACAAATTATTCCCTATTTAAATTTAAAGGGACACTATAGTCACCAGAACAACTGCAGCTTAACCCCTTCAGGACGGAGGGCGTACTATTACGCCCTGCAGGAGCCGGCTCTAAACGCCGGCGGGCGTAATAGTACGCCCTCACTTTAATGGCCGCCCATGTGGCCGGCGCTAGTCGCCCGCTGCAGATCGCGGTCGGGGGGGATGCCCGGCCCCCCAGGCAACCCCCCCTGTGGCCGGTGACCGCGATCTGCAGTCACTGATCGCAGTGACAGGCTGTCACTGCGATCAGTTTTTTAACGTGTGTCAGCCGATTTCAAATCGGCTGACACACGTGGCCAGCGGCTACCCCGTGCAGATCGCGGTCGGGGGACTTACCTGGCCCCCCAGGCAGTCCCCCTGGGGTCAGTGACCGCGATCTGCACCTTCTGAGATCACAGTGACAGGCTGTCACTGCGATCTCAGAGCGCTCTGATCGCAGTGACAGCCTGTCACTGCGATCAGTGTTACATGTGTCAGCCTATTGGCTGACACATGTAACTGGCACACAGATCCCCCTGCAGATTGGAAGGGGGGAGTGCTTGTACCACCCAGGCACTCCCCCCTGTGGCCAATTACCCAATCTGCAGGAGGTGATCACAGTGACAGGCAGTCACTGTGATCACTGATCCTGTGTGTCAGCCAGTGATGTAAAATCACTGGCTGACACTGTCTCTGCCCCCTGTCCTGTAATAAAAATAAAATATTAGTTAAAAAAAATTACAGTTAAATATAAAATATACTTAGATCATATATATTATATATATATATGATCTAAGTATATATATATATATATACACACACACACACACACACACACACACACATTTACACATACACGAAGTGTATTTAAATATTAATATATATAATTATTTATATATATATTACTATCAAATTACACGTAGACTAATACTGATTAAATATATATATATATATATATTGTTATATATATATATTTATATATAATATAAAAAAATGTAAATACGTAAAAAAAATAAAATTAAAAAAATAATTAAAAATAAATAATAAAAAAATATATAGATGTTTGTTATTTCGTTCTAACTGTATTGTGATATTAATATATATATATTTATATCAAAATACACGTAGAACGAAATAATATATATATCTATATACATAAATATATACATATATATCACTAAATATATACACCTATATATAAATAAAAATATTTTAAAAAATTATATATATATATGTATATATACACATATGTATATATATACATATATTAATTCTACACATATATTTATGTAATATTTTTACATAATTAGGTATCCTAATTAATTACAATTAGCGGGACCTGCCTGACAACCCATGCCGAAAGTATAGGGAATTTAATTTGCTAGCACTATATTTAACCCTATAACTTTCCAAGACACCATAAAACCTGTAAATGGGGGTACTGTTTTACTCGGGAGACTTCGCTGAACACAAATATTAGTGTTTCAAAACAGTAAAATGTATTACAACAATGATATCGCCAGTAAAAGTGAAGTTTTTTGCATTTTTCACGCACAAACAGCACTTACACGGATGATATTATTGCTGCAATACTTTTTACTGTTTTGAAACACAAATAATTGTGTTCAGCGAAGTCTCCCGAGTACAACAGTACCCCTCATGTACAGGTTTTATGGTGTTTTCAAAAGTTACAGCGTCAAATATAAGGCTTGTGTTTCATTTTTTCACATTAAAATTCGCCAGATTGGTTACGTTGCCTTTGAGACCCTATGGTAGCCCAAGAATGAAAATTACCCCTATGATGGCATACCATTTGCAATAGTAGACAACCCAAGGTATTGCAAACAGGGTATGTCCAGTCTTTTTTAGTAGCCACTTAGTCACAAACACTGGCCAAAATTGGCGTTTTTTTGCATTTTTCACACAAACAGATACTAACGCTAACTTTGGCCAGTGTTTGTGACCAAATGGCTACTAAAAAAGACTGGACATACCCCATTTGCAATACCTTGGGTTGTCTACTATTGCAAATGGTATGCCATTATGGGTGTAAATTTCATTCCTGGGCTACTATACAGTCCCAAAGGCAACGTAACCAATCTGGCGAATTTCAATTTCAAATGTAATGTGCTATATTTGACCCTGTAACTTCCCAAAACGCCATAAAACCTGTACATAGGGGGTACTGTTTTACACGTGAGACTTTGCTGAATACAAATATGTGTATTTTATTGCAGTAAAAGCAAACAGTATTATGACACTGACCGTTAAAATGTAATGTAGAACTAAAAAAATCAAAAAAAATCTTATTTTCTCCCATTTTTTTCATATTAAATTATGTTTCATAGCTAAATATTTGATATTAAATGAAAGCCCTGTTTCCCCTGAATAAAATGATATATAATAAGGGTGGGTGCATTTACTATGAAAGAGGTGTATTACGGTTGGACAGACATGTAGCGCAAATGCCAGGTTTTGTTTACATTTTGTTTCGTTCCCAACGTGTACATTTGGCTCCGTCCTTAAGGGGTTAATGTAGTTGTTCTGGTCTCTACAGTCTGTCCCTGCAAGCATTTTCATGTAAACACAGCCTTTTCAGAGAATAAGAAAATGCCCCAAAATGTTTTTTAGTTCTTGACATCATCAATAGCTTTCGAAATTCTTACTAGACATCTGCATTAGTATTTGAAGAAATTTTGGAACACTCTAAATAGCCATGGTAGGTCATAAAGAACATTTAAATAAAGCAAATGGCAGTTTTTCTCAACTCTGGAAAATACATGCTTCCAATGGAATATTATTGCTAAGTTTAGTTAAAAATTCATTCAGGAATTGATTTATATTTGGGACATCTTGGCCTTAACCTTGGGAAGCACTATCAATATTGGTTCTTCTCCTTTGTGCCTTTCCCACTAGTGCTACTTTGCAGTATGCTGGCTGGTGGATATTTTAGGTCTCTCAGCCTTTACTGTATTTCTCTCCTAATACTTGCCACCTGTAAAATTATTGTTGCCATCCTCCTAAATACCACAGTTCTTAAATTTATACCTCTATGCTTGTGCCGCTTACTTATGAAATATACACAGATTAGCTACAACATTAAAACCGGAGGGGTATCGGATCTTACAGGGCACATGCTCTAGTGCTTAAATGTTACGAGTGCGCATGCGCGTTTGGGGGGTCGTCCAGCGCATGTGCAATAGCAGTGTCAAAATACCCTACCCTATACGGTGCATGTGTCCTGCACAGTTGATTTAGGCGCATGCGTACTGACAGCGTGTGCAAACCCTACCCCAATACTGTGCATGAGCAGTTTAACATCATATTAACATACCCACCAGCAGGCACATGCGTACTCGCAACGTTCCAGCACCAGAGGTGCCCCGTAAGAATGCCATACCCTCTCCTGGTGGGGTGCCGGTGTTCTATCAAATTTCCCTACCAGTGAAAATCCCCTCGTCACTTCCGGTGAGGGGAATCAGCTGGATCCTGTGAGTGCACATGCGTGCTAGCACTCCTGCTACTCCTCCACAGCAAGGTCCTGGAAGGTAAGTAAAACTAGTTTTACACTTTCATTATAGTTAGTGCATTCACTAAGCTTAGGACATGGGACATTTAGGGTTAATGTTAGGGTTCAAACCTCTACAGTGTTGATACCCCTACAGTGTTGATACCCCTACAGTGTTAATACCCCTACCCCAGCACACACAGTGTTAATACCCCTACCCCAGCACACTATGTGTATTAACACTGTGTGTGTAGGAGTAGGGGTAGGGGTATTAAGGACTATGTGTGCTGGGGTAGGCTGGGGTAGGGGTATTAACACTGTAGGGGTATTAAGGAGTAGGGGTATTAATGAATAGGGGTAGGGGTATTAAGGACTAGGGGTAGGGGTATTAAGGACTATAAGTGCCCCAAGTCCTTCCCTTACCTTTTGTGAGATGGACTTTCCAAGTGTTCTTCAATAGCTTCAGTAGAGTGGCGACCGGTCCAAGATGGCACCCGCATTCCTCAGCACGCAATGCAGCGTCTAGGTATTCTATGTCTATGGGCACACAGATAAGCCAACCTACAGCTGATTCAGCCTCACTTCCGGAGCGGTTGCGTCACCCAATATGGTGGGGGTAGGGAATTACAGATAAGGATTTTTTTGGATTGAACACCGGTGCTCAGATAAAGGGCTACAGCTCATTAGAAATGCCTGATGGGTTCCCAAAACTTGTGGGTTCCAGGGGGCTGCATTGCTGGTAGTTTGGCACACAGCTGAGCAGATAAGTCTATTGATCACTTTGCCAGCTCAAGTAGAGCCCCTCACTTTCAAATCCAGAGCTCCAGCACCAATGGGCCCCTGCCTGAGCCTGGGCCCTTATTGGCAGCATGTGCTCCACAATGGGTAATCTCTGCACTCATAGTTACATTTACACACTACATACATATCTGTAAGAGACTTTGTTACATTCACACACAATGTGTCTATGTGGAGATGAGATGAAAAGTATGGTTGACTTTTTTGGAAACAATAAATTAAATTCCGATGTTATTCATTTGATCAGATGTTAAAGGATTTTATTTTATAATGCAAGTGAATGAGATTTGGAAAGCCTGTGAAAATAATAGGCTTTGGTGCAATTATTCAACACTTTTGACACAGATAGCTTCAGCAGTATTGTGGGTTTAACAAAGGAAATCAGCTTTGGAAAATGTAATACAAAAATCAGTTATGAATGGTATAATACCCTTTAAAGACAAATTGTTGCTTTGATTCCTGCTATCAAGAAAGCAAGCTATGAGACACATGCCGTAGTTTCCTGTCATTTTCATTACATTTTTTCATTTTCTGTAGAGGCTGTTGAATGAACAGGAATCATGGGGATCAATATACACAGAAAACAACCCAAAAATCATCTGCACTCTGCTCTGGGATTGGCTACAGCAACTGAAAGTTGGTTTGCTATTTCAGATCTTCCATAGAACTGTGATGCTGAGCCTTGCTCATATAATATATTTGGCATGCATGCAATCATTTTCAATGGAAATGATGATTTACTAAGGCATTTTTGCAGAAACAAGATGTCAGCCAAAATCAGTTTCTGGCTATAGTCATGTATCTTTACATCAGGAATATGGATTTTGTTTCTAGTGACATCCAAATGATGATGGTTGGATTCAATGATTTGCAAACATAGTTCTCGATTTAACATTTTTGGTTAAGCATTTCAAATTATTTCATATTTTTAGATCAGCTTTTAAAATTAGTTTTCAATATATTAAAAAAAATCAAAACATATTTCATTAGTGGGGAAAGTAATGGAAACCATGTTAAAGGATAGGATTTTTGAACATCTAAAATTACATGGATTTCAAGATCAGAGACAACATGGGTTTACTTCAGGGAGATCATGCCAACCTAAACTTATTGATTTTTTTGATTGGGTTACTAAAATAATAGATCAGGGTGGTGCAGTAGACATTGCTTACCTAGATTTCAGTAAGGCTTTTGTCACTGTTGCACATAGAAGGCTTATCAATAAACTGCAATCTTTAAGTTTGGATTCCAATATTGTTGAATGGGTAAGGCAGTGACTGAATGACAGGCAACAGAGGGTTGTAGTCAATGGAGTATATTCAAAGCATGGGCTTGTCACCAGTGGGTACCTCAGGGATCTGTACTTGGACCCATTCTCTTTAATATGTTTATTAGTGATATTGCAGAAGGTCTTGATGGTAAGGTATGTCTTTTTGCTGATGATACTAATATATGTAACAGGGTTGATGTTCCAGGAGAGATAAGCCAAATGGCAAATGATTTAGGTAAACTAGATAAATGGTCAGAATTGTGGCAACTGGCATTTAATGTGGATAAGTGCAAGATAATGCATCTTGGATGTAAAAACCCAAGGGCAGAGTATAGAATATTTGATAGAGTCCTAACCTCAACATCTGAGGAATGGGATTTAGGGGTGATTATTTCTGATGACTTAAAGGTAGGCAGACAATGTAATAGAGCAGCAGGAAATGCCAGCAGAATGCTTGGTTGTTTAGGGAGAGGTATTAGCAGTAGAAAGAAGGAAGTGCTCATGCCATTGTACAGAACACTGGTGAGACCTCACTTGGAGTATTGTACACAGTACTGGAGACCGTGTCTCCAGAAGGATACTTAAGAGAGAGTTCAGAGAAGGGCTACTAAACTGGTTCATGGATTGCAGGATAAAACTTACCAGGAAAGATTAAAGGATATTAACATGTATAGCTTGGAGGAAAGACGAGATGGGGGGATATGATAGAAACATTTAAATACATAAAGGGAATCAACACAGTAAAGAAGGAGACTATATTTAAAAGAAGATAAACTACCACAACAAGAGGACATAGTCTTAAATTAGAGGGGCAAAGGTTTAAAAATAATATCAGGAAGTATTACTTTACTGAGAGGGTAGTGGATGCATGGAATAGCCTTCCAGCTGAAGTGGTAGAGGTTAACACAGTAAAGGAGTTTAAGCATGTGTGGGATAGGCATAAGGCTATCCTAACTATAAGATAAGGCCAGGGACTAATGAAAGTATTTAGAGAATTATGCAGACTAGATAGGCCGTATGGTTCTTATCTGCCGTCACAGTCTATGTTTCTATATATAAAAATGTATATATCAATGTATAAAATAATATTTTTTTACAGTATGAAATCATTTGCAAAGCTTATCCAAAAATATAAAATCAATGCCATGAATGTACATATATTACTTTTCATTCTTTTTCCTCCTCCCAGGAACCTGTGCTATGCCAGGAAGATGTAAATCTATTTTGTGATGGAGACTGGAGAGAAAATCTGACTAGACTTAGCAGGGTGAGACCACACGTTATCTAAAAAAAAATCTGAATAAAATCCACTTTCTTGAATTTCTACATCTGTTGTCACCTTATTTTAAATACAGTATTGTCAGTATATGTTCAGGCTCTACATTATATATCTTAACTTTTTTTTCTTTTAAACAGTAGTAAGACAGACATCTCCATATGTACAAAAATACTTATATAGAAAACATGTGAGAATCTACACCAAACAATGGAGTCCTCAATGGTATTTTATTTTCAGGGAGCAAATTAAACAGGGAAAACTAAGAAGTATTAATATACAAACTGGTGGCTCTTCATTATAGCAATGAAGAAACAGCAAACTTCAGAAGTGTCTTGAAAAGATTATAATCCTGAGCAGGCATTCACCAGAACAAAAAGCTTGAAATCTCACTAGTAATTTTTCTTTATTATTTCTTGGAACTTAAAGGAACACTATAGGGTCAGGAACACAAACATGTATTCCTGGCCCTAAAGTGCTAAAATCACAATATAGCCCTCCCTGCTCTCCCCTAACTATAGTAAAATCTTACCTTTATTCCAGTCTGCTGTTGCTGGCTCTGCATCTGATCTGCCTCCTTGGCTGACATCATCAGAAGTGATGATGTCAGCTAATCAAAATCCTTGCCAATAGGAAAGCATTGGATTAGCTGAGATTGTCAAATTCTGCTAAAGACAGCCCTGGCCAATCAGCATCTCCTCAGAGAGATGCATTGAACCAATGCATCTCTATGAAGAAAGATAATTATCTCCATGCAGAGGTGTGCATTACTGCCCCAGGAAACACCTCTAATCAGCATCTAATTGGCCACTGGAGGTGTCCCTAGATTGTAATGTAAACACTGCCTTTTCTCTGTAAATACATTGTTTACCTCAAAAAGCCTGCATAGACTGACTATACTCACTAGAACAACAACATTAAGCTGTAGTTATTCTGGTGACTATAGTGTCCCTTTAAATGTTGTCTGTAACTGCAAATACTGTGAATAAAAAAAAGAAAAATGTTTCCGTGTGTCACTTCCTCTTATCAATACTTCTGCAATGTTATAAAAATCTCCAAAACCCTTTAATGATTGAGAAGTTTCATAAAGGGACGTGTCACTCTGAGATATAACCTAAAATAGTAGCTATAGAATCATAATCTCATTGTACTCATTATATGTTAATCAGAAACAACTCATACTATAATATTCTATAAAATGTGTTACATCGCAACCTTGAACATGAACACATTCAGAGCTGAATGCATTTTGCGTTTCCTGAGTTCCATGTTACTTTTACAGCTCAGTTTTTGGCCTTAAATTTTCTTTTTCAGTGCTTAATTCTTCCCAGTTCAGTGATTTTTACCACTTGTTTCCTTTTAAAATGTCGCACTGTCCTTCTGTCATTATTATTATTATTATGTATCTTGCAGAGTCAGGGTGAGACCTTATGCTGTCTCCTTCAGTGTGTCAGTAAATTGCCATCTTTACCAACGACATTGGAAGACCTAGTGCTATTGAGATTGATCAGAGCACTGACTCAGGTAGGTCTGGGATACATTTTTTCTCCAATGTAATGTTTATAACCATCATTTAGACATGTCAGTTATATTGTCACCTTTTCAGGCTGAAAGACTGTTTGGGTGTGATATCAGTATAGGCAGTGCTCCTTAAAGCCTTCTAAGCTTTAAGAAAATGAAAATATGTGCATGATTGAAAACATGACTCAAGTACTACTAGTGTCTAGACCAGGGTAGGCAACCTTCAGCACTCCAGATGTAGTGGACTACAGCTCCCACAATGCTCGTACAACCTTAATGCTGGCAAAGCATCATGGGAGGTGTAGTCCAAAACAAGGTTGCCTATGCCTGGTAGACGGATACTGTATCATTTGTGTAGTTGGAAATTCCTTTGAGAGAGTGGTTCTTGTTTTCACGCCCTTGCCCCAGGTTGCTGAAAGTATCATTTAGCGTGGATGAATGTTCTGTGATCAATGTGGATGATCGTACTCTCCACAGTATGAGTTTAAGCTCACTGCTCAGTATGAAATGGAAGGATTGCCCTCTGTAGAAAGTTTGCTCCTCAATGTAGATGAAGTTCTATCATCAGAGTAGCTGGGAAACCCTTACTCCTTGATTTTGGTTAATACTATACTTGTGTATAGAAGACTTTATGTCAGTTTGGATAGAATTTCACCAATTAGAATTAATTGATACCACATTTTTTCTATTTTAATACTTGCAAAAATATAATATTCAGGGATATAATTTTTAATTTGATCTGACTGCCATTTTCATTTCAAGAAGGATTTTTTTTCGTAATTTATTGCAAAATTGGAAAGTGTTTCAAAACTAATGTTTTGGCTTCTTTTGGATCAACCGCAAAAACAGATGTGAGAAAGGCTGACTTTGATGGTTGCAAGTCTCTTTTCAGCCTATGCAATTATTTCGTCCTTATAATTCTTCTTTGATGCTTTATGTAATGCAGGTTCAAGTGTAGCATGTATAATGTGTATTTTTATTACAGCAACCCCCGGACAGTCCTAGGCTACCTGATAATGTCCTATCACAGCTGCGTACGATTGTCAATGAGATAAGAATGTATGGGGTGACTGCTCGGGCACAACGCAAGCAACAGATCCACAACGCAAGCAAGCAGAATGGGGAACAATAATAACAGTGTGAAATAATACCTTTAGGAATCCGTACATGAGATGGCAAGACTGAAGAGAAATACACAGCAGGACATGGTCAACTCATGGTGTAGATATGCGTCAACTGGGGTTGAATAACAAACAAGCCACTGGAAACTTTACCACTGAGCTATTATCACAAAGCAAAGATGAAAGTACAGAAAAACATGGGACTTTGTAACAAAACTATTTATTTCATTAAAACGGCAAAATGATATTACAGGGAGGCATAACAAATTAACAATGATAGAGCCATGTTGGTCAATGCATAGCTCTGTGATTTACATTTTCTTTATAAATACTGTATATTGGGCAAGTTCTTTCATACTATACAGAAATTACGGATGGAATGGTTTAGGAATACAAAATTTATAAAATGTACAGACTGATCAATTACAGACGCAATCTAAAGGGAGGTAACAATTAACCTTTCTTTCCACAGATTTATACACATTCAATCATAATGGCTAAAGTTTAAATTCATTTGCCAATTAACCCCTTAAAGTCAAAATTTGCAATTACACGAGAAAACATCGCCACGTTCTACCACGTATCAATCAGATTTATAATGTAGGTATATAGAAACTGTATCAACCTCTAAATTTATTTTAACAGCCCCTGTAAAAGCAAAAATAATGAAGAAGATAACTTCATCACTGAGTGGCCATTCCTGGTTTAATCCAGTGTGGTGGTTGTCAATTTGGTAATGGTCAACTTGATTGTGAACTTTGTGACAGCAGCCTAATTCGCCTCATACAAACTAGTCTCAGCAATCATCTCCAGGTGTGTAATTAGCAGATAGTTAAGAAATACTGTGAAGGGTTATGCAGCAGGGTGAGCATTTTGGAAACAGAGTTAGCTGTTAAAGTTAGGTGAGATATGTAATATGGTAACAGAGTGGAAGATTAGGGAATTACAGGAGGCCTTTAAATTAGGTCTTAGTGTGAGTAAGTACTTAGAGACCAGGCTGAAAGGGTTAATGTTTAGGATCATTTTGAGGTCAAAACCTCCAATGGGCCAGAAAGTATTATGCCAGACTAATTTGTCAGTGTTTTATGGTTTAGATTTGGGCATAATAATAACTCCTGAAAAATGAATTATAGAATCCACTTATATAGACAATCTCCATTGACTGTTGATGACATTTTCTCTTAGTTCCTTATTACTTCTTACCCTAAGTTATCTGATGTGTTGAGCAGATTGCTCCTGGTTTTGTTTTTGTATTACAAACATATCTTGTTGTTATAAAAATACATTTAATCTAATAAAACTCAAAAAAATATGTTGTCTTGTTTTGAAAACTGAAAGATGTTGTTGTTGGTTTACAGTAGGCATGTGCATGGGGGAAATTTTTGGTTCGGTTTGGCATTCCGAAACTTCGACACTTCGGAACTTCGGCAACTTCGGCACTTCGGAATTTCGGAACTTTGGCATTTCGGAATTTTGGCACTTCAGGACTTCTCTTGCAGCCACTTAGTAGATAACTCCCTGATTCCCACTGTATTAGAGAGTTTTATACCAAAAGGCTGAAAGACCTAAATTAGTCTTTCAGCCAAATTTACAAATACTAAGTAAAAATTACTTAGAATTAGTAAATTTTGCCCCTACTCGCTATACTGCGAGTAGGGGCATGTCTATTAAACAGTGAGCAGCCTGTGGCTCTGAGCCTTTTTAAGCCTTCCCCCGCCTTGCAGAGCTCAGTCTGCGTGGAGCCATCCATGGGTGAAGGATTATTTTTTTTTGCGCTAGTTTTTTTTTTTTTTTTAAGTGCGTCGGTTATTATGGATTTTTATTTGGCCTTTTTTGGGGCTGAAAATATAAGATTTTAGAAGAACAAAAACATCAAATGGTGAGTTTTATTTTAATTTTTTTACAGGTACTTAGTTAATGGTCCCCCCTCATTATTTTTAGGGTGAGGTGGTTAGGTAGGGGTTAGTTTTTTTGGGGAGGGGGGTGACTAGGGCTTTAGGGGCCAGGGGGGAGGACAATAGGTCCCCCCCTTATTGGTATTTAGGGCCCCCACCCACCGCTCAGGGGTGGGGGCGAGGGGGGAGGACATTAGGTCCCGCCCCCTTATTAGTATTTAGGGCCCCCACCCACCGCTCAGGGGTGGGGGCCAGGGGGAGGACATTAGGCATGCATGCAATCATTTAGGGCCTCCACCCACCGCTCAGGGATGGGGGCAAGGGGGGAGGACATTAGTTCCCCCCCTATTCTAATTTAGGGCCCCACCCACCGTTCAGGGGTGGGGGCCAGGAGGGAGGATATTAGGTCCCCCCCTTATTAGTATTTAGGGCCCCCACCCACCGCTCAGGGGTGGGGGCCAGGGGGAGGATATTAGGTCCCCCCCTTATTAGTATTGAAAATACCGGGAAAGCGGCGGGCATTTAAAGATTTAAAAGGCAGCAAGAGATACTGGACTACAGCAACTGAGGAATAGTGATGTCCCGAACAGTTCGCCGAACGGTTCGCTGCGGGCGGCGAACATATGCGCTGTTCGGTCCGCCCCTATATCATCATTGAGTAAACTTTGACCCTGTACCTCACAGTCAGCAGACACATTCCAGCCAATCAGCAGCAGACCCTCCCTCCCAGACCCTCCCACCTCCTGGACAGCATCCATTTTACATTCATTGTGAAGCTGCATTCTTAGTGAGCTGTCCAGGAGGTGGGAGGTTCTGGGAGGGAGGGTCTGTGTACCATTGGAGTCTTTTGTCTTCTGCTTCTCCCATATATATACCTCTGGACTACGAGTCTTCATCTGTGACCATATACTTTGCTCGCTGTCCCACAAGGACCTTCTCCTGCCTACGTGGATCACTCCAATTTTGGACTATTGCAGAACCGCTTGGACTTTTGTATATCCATATAAGTATTACTTTCACTTGTTTTTAAGGCGCACCCTTTATCGTTTTTTCCTCAGCATTACTTATAGGTTAAGCTCCTCCGTCTCAGCTGATAGGACAGGAATATTCAAATTAAGTATATTATAAAAGGAAACATTTCCCTATTAATCATTTTTTGTTCTCCAGCTGTTAGGCAGCACAATTTTTATTTTAAAGTTTACTACTATTAGTTTTTCAATATGGCCCCCCTAGGGAGTTTAGCCTCTCTCCCTAGGAAAGAATTCAGATACGGCCCAAATATCTCTAGGAGCAGTCACTCAGACAGCCACTAGAGGCGCTTCCTGGTTCAGTGCACATCCAGCATCTCCAATCTCTGCATGGAGATGCTGAACATTACTTATAGAGATGCATTGATTTACTGCATCTCTATGAAGAGATGTAGATTGGTGCAGTGTGCTGTTTTGCCGCGCAACCACAATAGCCTCCCAATGCTTTCCTAAAAGCATAATTTTTTCTGGAGCGGCCTAAGATCATCAGGCAAACTAATATGCTACTCAGTGGCGTACACACGACCCATGGGGGCCCCAGTGCGAAAATTGATCCGTGGGCCCCCCCGCGCTTACTCTGTGCGGGCCAGGGCCGCAACAAATGGCGGCGGGCACCTGGTCGCAGGGGTTGCAGGGCTGCGACTCCTGCGACCGCGGTATGTGTGCCAGTCCATGCAGATGCACACACACTTAAAGGACCACTACAGATATCCAGATCACATCAGCTCAATGAAATGGTCTGGGTGCCAGGTTCCTCTAGTTTTAACCCTGCAGCTGAAAACATAGCAGTTTCAGTGAAACTGCTATGTTTCACTGAGGGTTAATCTAGCCTCACTGATAGCCGCTAGAGGCGCTTCCGCAATTCTCACTGTGAAAATCACAGTGTGAAGAGGCTGGACGTCCATAGGAAAGCATTGAGTAATGCTTTCCTATGGGCAGTTTGAATGCGCACGCGGCTCTTGCCGTTCATGCGCATTTGGGGGTGAGAGGCGGATCGGGGCGGAGGGATCCCCAGCGCCAAGGGAGTCCGGCACTGGAGAAAGGTAAGTGCTTTTTTAAGCCCACACACTTTCACAAACAGACGCAGACACACTAGCTAACAGACACACACATTTACTGACAGAGACACACTCAGCGACATACATACATACTCACTGACAGACAGATAGACACACATACACACTCACTTTAAAAACACACTCTCACTGACAAACACACACTCACTAACAGACATCAAACATACTCACTAACAGACACACACAAACACACTTAGTAACAGACACACACAGTAACACATTCACTGACACACACACTCACTGACACACAAACTAACACACACTCAATAACAGACACACAAACTAACACACTCACTGACACTCACTAGCAGGCAGACACACACACACACACACTATTTTTTTTATTTTTTTATTTAATCCCCCAGCCTCCTTACCTTTGGGAGAGCTGAGGGGATTCCCCGGGGTCCAGTGGTGCTGCTGGGTGGCCAGTCACTGGGGCGGGCTGTCTGGCTGGCGGGCGTGCGAGGGAGCACTCTCCCCTGAGCGCTCTCTGTCCAGGTCCCTCGCACACCGCGTACTGATGCCGGAGCCAGAATATGATGTCATATTCCAGCTCCGGCATCAGTACGCGGCGCACGAGGCAACCCGGTGATACCAGGGCCAGCCTCGGGGGACCGAGTCGCAGGGCAGCCGGGCCCCCTGGTGGGCTGGGCCCGTTCGCAGCCGCGACCCCTGCGACCCCGGTATGTACGCCACTGATGCTACCTATTATTACTTTTGGGTATCACAAATGATTAAAGGCTTCAATCTCCACTATACGCCACAGAGATAAAATGGCAGGAAAACCTGTGCAAAAATGTATCAAGGTTCATTCTACCAGGGCTGTATTGGCATCTTGGGCATCTTTGGCGTACACCTCTTCTAAGGAGATTTTTAGGGATGCAGCCTGGTTTTTCTCCCACATTACCGTCCAGACATATCCAGCTCTTCTATCTCCTTATTTGGCAGAAGTGTCCTTCATTCTGCAATATATATGCAGCTATATTCTTTGTTCTCTTTATTCCCACTCATGTAAACTTTAAAAGTCCCACAAGTGATACAGGCATGGATTAGTCAGGAAAACAGAACATTTTGAAAATATTTACCGTTATTTTCTTTTTTCAGCATCAGTAATCCCTCCCTTTTTGTATTGACTTGGATACATGATGGCTGTGAATAGTGAGATGTGTTCTTTTAGAATATCCTTAAATTTAATATTCCTGTCCTATCAGCTGAGAGGGAAGAGCTTAACACATAAGTGATACTAACATGGATATTAGCCAGGATAAGAAAATTACGGTAAATATTTTCAATATTTTCTGTTTTCCACACTATCAAGATAAGTGCACTATACACCAGGTCCACCAGGCTTAAACCCTGCAGCTGTAAACATAGCAGTTTCAAAGAAACTGCTATGTTTACATTGCAGGGTTAATCCAGCCTCTAGTGGCTGTCTTCCCGACAGCCGCTAGACGCGCTTCTGAGACGCTCAATGTGAAAATCGCATTAAGCATGCAGATTATCCATAGGAAAGCATTGAGTAATGCTTTCCTATGGGCGGTTTGAATGCGTGCGCAGCTCTGGCCGCGCATGCGGCTCCACTTGGGAGCTGACGTCAAAGGGGGAGGAGAGGTCACCAGCACCGAGGGAGCCTGACGCTGGATTAAGGTAAGTGGCTAAAGGGGATTTAGCCCCTTCAGCCTAGGGGATTTAGCCCCTTCAGCCTAGTTTGTTTTCCTGGCACTATAGTGGTCCTTTAATTTGTAAAAAGAAACAAGAGGAATATCAATTATGCCGTGGACCTTATGAAACCAGTCCAGGGGATGGAAAATGTGCACTGTGGCCAATAACTGGAGACCCCTTAAAGTTGCTTTTACTTTTCTCATAAAACCTTACAATACATGATTCTGGTTGATAATCCTATTAATTGCACGAATGTATAGAACACTGTATTGAAACAAATGTGCAAATATGTAAAATGAGCTTAAATACAACATTAAAAATACAACATGTTGTTAACATTAACATTAAAATACAAATCACAGAAGAAAGGTAACACAGGAAAAGAAAATGAAGGAGTTAATAAATATGTGAGACAAAAATATATGAAACTTTAAGGGGCACTCCACTACCCAAACACAAAATAAATAAAAGTTAATGTTTAGTAGATATATCCCAAATGAAAACATGCATGCATTTAATTATGCATTTTTTCATTGGGGTATACATAAAAATTGGGGTCCAATCACAGACTTCCCAATGTAGCTCAAGGCTACATTTGCAAGGCAGGTTCTCTGGGTAATTGCTGCCTCTTGAGTTTAGCTCCACTGAGCTAATCAAACCAGGAAGTAACCGAACCTATTGTCTGCTTGAAAGCCAAGTAACTGAACCTATTGTCTGCTTGAAAGCCAAGGGGGTGTTACCATGTCAATTTGTAAAGTCTCAATTTCTACTAAAATCTGCACTTTTTTGCAAAATGAAAAAAGAGCACACACTCTCTTACACACATAAAGCTTTTCAGCAAGCTAAATATCTTTTGTTGTCTGGAGTGTCCCTTTAAAGAAGATTAATTGTTTTAGTTCAAATCATAGGATGCATTTTGTATATATAAATTGATTTATAAAGATATGGAATATTGGTTTCTTTAAAATAAAGTATATTGTTTTTGTACATCCATCTTTTTGATAATATTTGACCGCACAATATGTTTAACATTATCAAACCATAAAATACGGATTCACAAACATATTCAGCTGATCTCTCCTTCTCTCCTCATTGTTGTCCCAAGCTCTTCTTTCTTGACGGGAGAGGATATGATTTCCCTGATACGTGGTGTAGGAATAAAAGGAGGCCGATCTGTGATGGAGATAGATTGCTGTAGGGATTGCCTCTGCTTCTCCGTTAGTGGGGAGTTCTCATAGTGGATCCTGATCCATGGCTCTCCTATAAAAGAAGATATATGTAAGAGAGTTCAGCAAATATATGTATATCACATTTCACCCTCAATCCAGCTTAGAAATGAAAAATTACTCAATAGTCACGGCTCTACCTGATTTTTGGTACTTGGTCAAACTGCACTTAAAATTTATTATATGATTTAGACAGCCTTTTATACTTTTGAGGGTATTGTTGTTTAACATGAATACCTCAGGATTACGTGGAACATTTGTGATAGTCAAATATTTATTATATGGTAAGCAATCAGATGGTATTATTATTATATGCCATCCTCCTACATTAATAATAATGTCCATGATACCCAGATCCTACTGAGGTGATACCCAAACTACACAGGGATGATACTTATGCTCAGGGGGCTGAAACCCTATCTAGATGAAGGTGTTTTCTTGGTCTGATTGATCTGTAGTTAGTTTTCTGGAGGACCAACAAAATTAAGGTCATACCCCTAGGTAAAAAGGGGATTTAGTCTATGACTTCTGACTCGGACCTCAGACCTGAACCACGACTCACTATAAAACAACATGATGTCCCTTTTTACATGTTATAACCATTAAAATATTACATTAACTCATTTAGGTGAATAACAATGGAATCATTACATTTTCGAAGAGACATAAAGAAGAGAGAGACTCCATTGATATCAAGATTAAATTTAAAAACGTGATCGGGTGTTTTCTTGTGTCATGACGTGGTAACGCTCTGGCGGAAGAGGAGGGGCTAACGTGATGGAGTGAGGTGGAGTGTGGCAGAGCTCCGGTAGGACCGCCGACTAATGACAGATGCATGGGCTTGTTCGCATTAAAGTGGGGACTCCCAACACGACTCTTTGCTCGGCTGAAAGGCGGGAATAAATTGCTGGTTCGAGAGATTCCAGAGTACCAGCTGCAATTCCCACCTCGAACAGCATTTATAAAAACCTGCGCGAACCACCTATATGGGATAGATTGGATTTGAATAAGCCGGACATGAGGAGTCCACAAACATAAAACAACAAAGGTTTGGTCGGCTACTACAAAAAAAAAAAAAAGAAGAAGAAACCGGAGCTGGCAAAGGGAAAGACACTCCCTCAGATAAGTTTTAAATTTCTTTTTATCTTTATGGCTGGTTTAAAATTATAATTTATTTTGAATAATAATATCAGCAATCTGAAAAAGAAAGAGACAAAAGTAAGATTGAGAGAAGAGGAGAGAAAGGAAAAGCAAAGGAAAATCAGAAAAACTGAGGTGTGGTGCTGGGTAAAGAGCAAAGAAGGGAGAGGAGAAAAATCTTTATTTGGAAATAAAGTAAAACTGAAGGAAACACCTAAATTTAAAGGGGACTAAGTGAAAGACTAAGTGAAAGAGAGAAGACTCTGTAACAAAATGGCAAATAGAAAACCTCAAGAATCAAAAGGAACATTAAAAAAAGATAAACAACAGCAACATGATAAGAGTGTAACAAATTATTTCTCTCCCCAACAACAGAAGGACCAACAAAGGGTTAATACCCGACAGAATTTGGATATATCTAATACTGGTTCAGATAATTTGGAACCAGACGATAAAAGAGTGAGAGAATCACTTATAATAGAGCAACTCAATATGAGCTTACAAAACAATTTGGTAGAAATAAAAAAAGAAATAGCTACTAACACACAAGAAATTAAACAAGAGATTAAACACGAAATTAACCAATTGATTATAAAAGTTCAAAATTTTGAAGATAAATTGGTTGAAACGGATTTTCAGATAAATAAATTAAAAGAAGTCAATGATAAAATTAAAGAACAAGTTACATCCCTGGAATTAAAGGACCACTATAGGCACCCAGACCACTTCAGCTTAATGGGTGCCAGGTCCAGCTAGGATTAACCCTTTTTTCTGTAAACATTTTCATGTTTCAGAGAAACTGCTATGTTTACCTATGGGTTAATCCAGCCTCTAGTGGCTGTCTCATTGACAGCCGCTAGAGGGCTTCCGCACTTCTCACAGGGATTTTCACAGTGAGAAGACGCCAGCGTCCATAGGAAAGCACTCACAATGCTTTCCTATGGACTGGCTGAATGCGCACGCAGATCTTGCCGCGCATGCGCATTCAGACGGTGAAGAGGTAAGTTTAACCCCTTCCTCCCCCTAGAGCCCGGCGGAAGTGGGACCCTGAGGGTGGGGGCACCCTCAGGGCACTATAGTGCCAGAAAAACGAGTATATTTTCCTGGCACTATAGTGGTCCTTTAAAGATAGATGACTTGGAAGATAGATCAAGAAGAAAAAAACCTCAGTTTCAGAAAGTTAGATTAGTTAAATGATCAGCAAGATCTAAAAGAAATTTTGAAAGAATTGTTTGAGGAATTGGGACTAACACTTAAAGAACATGAGGATATAATAGAAAGCTGTCATAGAGTCTTTAAACCCCAAAACATTGAAAAATCCTTCCCTAGAGATGTGATCGCTTGTTTCTATTCCTTTGACTTTAAAGAAAAAGTATTGAAGGCGTTTAGACAGAAAGCAATTAAAACAGGACGCTTCCTAAATGTAATAATAATGCCAGACATATCATACAATACCCGTATGAAATGAAGAGCCTTCAATCCAGCAATTCTGATCTTAAGAAGGCATGAAATAAGATATAAGTGGTGGAAATTAATCCTTACTTATGATAGCCGTTCTGAAGTCTTTGAGAAGTCTTTGAGACACGAGAAATTAACAAATTGGCTAACACTTAAGAATTTGGTTTATCAAAATCTATGTATCAATTAAGGTTTTTGGGGTTTTTTGGTTTTTTTTCACATATGAGAGATAAACATATAAAATATAGAAGGGTATTTTCTGGCACGGTAAATGCACTATTGATGAGGTTGAATTACACTTAAATAATACCTGAAGTAAAAATTGATAAAATTAATGTGATATTTGATTAAGATTTAAGATAAAACTGAAAATAACAAATTAAGAAAGGTGCTAATGACAAGAAATTAAGTTATAAGGTTTTTTATTTTTTTTATTTTTTTTTCTCTACTATAATATTGATCACTATTGAGAGATAAACATATGAGACACAGAAGGGTATTTTTGAAATAGTATGGTAAATGCACTATTGATGATGTTTAATTACACTTAAATTATACCTGAAGTATAAATAGATAATAATTAATTTGATATTTAATTAAAATTAAGATAACACTGTAAATAACAAGGTTCCAAGGATAAGGAAATACGTGGGTTTTTTTTTCGTTTTTTTTCTTATGACTAAAGGCTTGCAATAATATATTGACACAGAAGGATAATTTTAGAAGGTTAATTTTAAAGGGCAGACTTTCTTAGACAATAGAGAATTTACAAAGAGTAGATAATGATGAATTGCACTATGGTTGATGTCGACTTGCACTTTAGAAATGGTTGTATAAACTAGTATAAATATATATTGATATAGAAGGGCAGTGGCGTACTAAGGGGGGGGCGGAGGGGGCGGTCCGCCCCGGGTGCCCACAGGGTGGGGGGTGTCATGACCCTCATGCTGCAGCCGCCCGAGCGCTCTGTAGAGAGCCTCAGGCAGCTGCAGCTTTGCCCAGGCTGGTGCGTCCATGAGGGCGGACCGCACCAACCGGGCGCAACATGAGGAGAGGGGCTGATAGGAGGGAAGCGCTCAGCGCTCAGCGTTCCCTCCTGTCACTCCCTCACTGTAGCGTGGCCGAGCCCTCTATGGTCCGCGGGTACAGGGAGCATCTGTCTCTTGTACCCGGCCGGACTAAAAGGAAGTGCACTGAGTGTGCACTTCCTTTTAGTCCGGCCGAGTACAGAAAACAAAAGCTCCCTGTACCCGCGAACCATAGAGGGCTCGGCCACGCTACAACAGTGGTGGGGGGGATAAAGAAATTAGAAGGGGGGTCGAAGGAAATTGGGAGCGGGGATATAAAGAAATTGGGGAGATAAGAAAGAAATTGGGAGGGGAGAAAAAGAAAGATTGGGGGATAAAGAAAGAAATTGGGAGGTATAAAGAAAGAAATTGGGAGGGGGAAAAGAAAGATTGGGGAGGATAAAGAAAGAAATTGGGAGGGTGGATAAAGAAAGATGGGGGGATAAAGAAAGAAATTGGGAGGGGGATAAAGAAAGATTGGGGGGATAAAGAAAGAAATTGGGGGATAAAGAAAGATTGGGGGGGATAAAGAAAGAGATTGGGAGGGGGAATAAAGAAAGATTGGGGGGCATAAATAAAGAAATTGGGAGGGGGGATAAAGAAAGAAATTGGGAGTGGGGAAAGAAAGAAATTGGGAGGGGGAGAAGGAAATTGGAGAGGGGGGAGAGATGGAAATTGGAGGGGGGGAGAGATTGACATTCATCACACACAATGCACCACTTGCACACAGAAACACACACAATGCATTACACACACAGACACACATACACAAGCAATGCAACCGTTACACACAATGCATCCCTTACACACAATGCATCCCTTACACACACAGAAACACACAATGCATTCATTACACACACTCAATGCACGCCATACACACACTCAATGCATCCCTTACAGACACACACACTGCATCCCGTACATACACAGAAACACACCTTGCAGCCCTTACACATACAAACACAGATTCACACAATGCATTCCTTACACACATATCAGGACATCCCCTACACACTCCACCCCCTGTGAACAAACTCATTGGTGGAACATGAAGGTGGACCCTGGGACCCAGACCATGAGCTGTGTAAAGGGCCCCCAAAAAATGGAGCTGCTTCCCGTTCTCCCAGAACATTGATTTTTGTGACCACAGTTACAAACCGCCTCCAGAGAGCCTGTTCTACACCAGACCAGTGGAGCCAGACTGCAGCTAGAGCCCATCATCATCCTTATCTGGTTATAAGTAGGCAATCTAGTATATTATTCGTGGCACTAAGCTCTAATTTGCCTCACATTAAAGAAACACTATAGTCCCCAGAACCACTGCAGCTTAATGTTGTGGTTCTGGTGTCTATAGTGTTTAATGTAAACACGGCAGCACTGCAGCACTGGCATTAGTTAACATGGCAGATCATATGGGTGGGGCATTGTGATGTCACATGGGGGGTGCGGCAAACTTTACTTTTGCCTAGGGCAGCAAAAATCCTTGCACCAGCCCTGACTGGAGGGGGCTGTGTGAGCTGTGTCCGCACAGTGCCCCATGGTAGTTAGGGTGCCGTGCGGCCAGTACAGCTCACACAAGCAAACAGCTGATAAACTGGCCGCACGGAGGAAAAGTGTATGTGTGACTGTTTGCTTGTGACTGTTTGATGTTGCCTGTAACCGTGTGTGACTGTCTGTGACTGTGTGCATGTTACTGTCTGCTGCTGTCATGTGTGTGTGTCAATGTATATATGACTGTCTGTGACTGCATGTGTGTCTGCGTGCGTGTGACTGTCTGCCTGTAACTGTGTGTGACTGTCTGCCTGTAACTGAGTGTGTGACAGTCTGTCTGTAACTGAGTGTGTGACTGTCTGTCTGTAACTGAGTGTGTGACTGTCTGCCTGTAAATGTGTGTGTGGGGCTGCAGGGATTTTGTAGAAGGGGGCGGGAATTTTGTATTTGGACAGGAGTCTTTATAAGGGGGGGATGAGCAGGGGATTTGTGGAAGGGGGTTGCGGGGGTTTTGTAGACGGGGCAGTACAGGATTTGTAGAAGGGGCAGGACAGAGGTTTTGTAGGAGGGGCAGGGCAGGACAAGGGTTTTGTAGGAGGGGCTGACAGCGGTTTTGCAAAGTTTACAAATTGTTAAAAAAAAAAGAAAGAAAACCTTTAACATTTTTTACAGGCTTTTTTTTTGGGGGGGAGGGTGGTGGTGGGCAAGGTGGTGCCAAGCATAGGATCCTCCACGGGTGCCAAATGCTCTAGGTACGCCCCTGTAGAAGGGTAATTTTAAAGGGCAGACTCTCTTAGATAATAGAGAATTTACAAATAGTAGATAAAAATGAATTGCACTAAGGTTAATGTTGATTTGTATTTAACAAATGGTGGTATAAATTAGTTTAAAATTAAAGGGAATAACACAAGATAGGTAAATGTCAATTTGTTATTGAATTAAGATTCAAAACACAACTGTAAAACAAAATGGTTAAATAAGAAAAGGATCACCTTAATATAGTTGAAAATATAAACAATGAATTGATTAAGTTATTAGGGATAGAACCACCGATAATAAAGACCTAAAGCAATTTGTATTACGTGGTTAATGAGATATAAAGAAGGATAATACAACATAGAGGCACCTGCATTCCTTCACTCCATTTAAGGTATGCCCCACTTTCTGTAGTAACACTACAGTTTTCTCTGTAACTAAAATAGTTACAAAGATAAATGAGGAAGTATGTCCCAAAAAGATTATGTATGGTTTAGGACTGCAGACAATTCTTGGGTCTGTCAGCCTGATATAAATGTTTTAAATGTTTTTTACGAAATTGTACTTAAAGAAGGGGGAGAGGGATTGTTGAATATTGGTTGGCTTAAATGTTCAGGATAATGTCGGTAAATGTTCAGGGGTTGAACACTGTTGTTAAAAGAAACAGGTTATATCATTTGTTAATACAAGAAAATATACAAATCAGTTTTTTACAGGAAACACATTGGTTACAAAATAAGCCGCAGAATTGGGGAGGAGATAGATTCCCTTTAATCAAACATGCATCTTTAAATAAAAAGAAAAGAGGTGTTGCAATAGTGTTCTCTAGAGAGATTGAAGTAGATATTAAATATCAGGAATCTGATGAATTTGCCAGATATCTCATTTTGGTGTGCGAAATAGGAAAGACTCCCTACACTTTGGTAAATAGATATATTTACCAAACATGGATCCGGTTTCAATGTTAACCAAGATAATGAATAGGGTACAGAACATAATGAAAGGCACATTGATTATAGCCGGGGATTTTAATTGCATTATGGACCCCAAGTTAGATAAAATATCACAGGGCAACCCAAAGAGTGATAACAGAACTAAAAAACAATCTAAGAGATTGACGGCCCTCTGTAAAAGGTATGACCTATACGATGCATGACGCGCCAGAAACCCTATGGAAAAGGATTATACCCATATATCCAGCGCACACGGCTCACATTCGAGAATAGATATGTGTTTGGTAAATGCCAACATGATCCCGATTATTAGTAAAATTATAATAAAAAATAATTTTTGGTCCAATCATAATTTTATATTGATTGATATAGGGAAATCCCACAGATATCCAATGAACTCTTGGAGATTAAAAGATAAGTTAATTAAAAAGGAGTTATCAAATCTTTTAAAATAGTTTTTTGAGAAAAATAAGCCTAATGAGACTTCACACACTATAAACTGGTGCGCTCACAATGCGGTAATGAGGGGTTATATAATCAAAATGGATCATATACAAAGGGAAAGAACAGGGAAAATATTAACAGATTTACACATGGCTTATAATAATCTTTCTAAATTTAATAAATTGCAACCAACACAAGAAGGAAAAATAAAATTTAATAATTTACAAAATGTAATTAACGCAAAAATAGAAGAAAAAATGAAAATAAATATAAATAAATTGAAATTAAATACTTATTATACGGGGAATTGTGCAAATAAAAACTTAACTATGAAACTGCTAAATCAGGGATCTAGAAACAGAGTCGAAAAACTTGAGGATGATCATATGATCTATACCTCTCCAGAACAAATTGGACAAAAATTTAATAAATTCTATCAGGAACTATATAATTTAAATTTAAAACCAAAAAATATAGAAATACAAAAGTATTTAACTAATACAAAAATTTCGAAGATTTTAGAAGATCTCTTAATATTAAATCAAGCAATTTCTTTAGAAGAAGTTGACTAGCAAATTAGAACTAAATAAAACTCCAGGATCTGATGGATATACAAATTTATATTATAAAATGATGAAATCCATACTGATCAAACCCCTTACAGATTTTTTTAATGAGTTTGCATTAAATAACAAAACTCCTAAAGAATTATTCCAACTGAATATTCTTTCCATTGTAAAACCAGGTAAAGACAGTAGATATGTAGAAAATTACAGACCAATTTCACTAATCAATGTCGATGTTAAATTATATGCCTCAATTATTGCCGAAAGACTGAAAAATATTATCCCAAAAATAATACATACAGACCAAACCGGTTTTGTACCAAGAAGGTCTACAACCAATAGTGCTAGGACAATTTTAGATATATTAGATAATTAATCAGGAAAGAGGCAGATTCCCCTGCTGACTCTGTCATTAGACGCAAAGAAGGCTTTGACAGAGTCGGCTGGGGATATATAATGAGTCTTCTGGAGGAATATGGATTTAGTGGTATGATTTTTAACGCCATTATGGCACTTTATTCGGTTCCATCAGCGAGGACTGTTGAAACCAATATATGCGCAGAGTGGTTTAAATTAAAGAATGGTACAAGGCAGGGGTGCCCTTTGTCACCTCTGCTATATATATTATCATTGGAACCATTAGCAACTAATATTAAGGATAATTGTAATATTAAAGGCTTTCATATCGCCATAAGGGAAATCAAAATTTCGCTAAATGCGGGCGATACTACAATTATAATGACTTCTCCTGAACAATCTCTACCAGAATTAATGAAATAAATTAATAAATATGCTTTGGTTTCAAATTATAAATTAAATACACTAAAGTCCACAGCAATGTATAAAAATATGGATAAATCAATTGTAGAAAAATTGAGAAAGGAATATAACTTTATTTGGACTAAAAAAGTAATAAATCATTTAGGAGTTTTAATTCCAGCTACAGTGGAAAATACAATGGAATTGAATGTAATGGAATTATTAAAATATACTAATAAAACACTAAAATCATGGAGAAATGTGCAAACATCATGGTGGGGGAAAATAAATGTTGTAAACGCATAGATAGTACCCAAATGGTCCTATTTATTTGCAATGATTCCTCTCAAAATTTCGAAGAGCTGGCTAGATTTGATTCAAGCCAGTTTTTCATCTTATATCTGGAAGAATAAAAAGCCCAGGATCAGATTAAAGACACTTTCTAAAAAGACAAAACAAGGGGGTTTAAACTTTCTTAACGCAAAACTTATATATTATGCGAATGTAATTAAACATATATACAAATTACAAGAGCAACATGTGAATTAGAATGTAGACCCTTGGTACGTTATTGAAGCAGAAGCAACTAAAACAAGGAATTTAGAGTACTATCTATGGTTAAACTGTGATAAGAAACATATAGAGGCCCTTACAGATACATCATTAATATTATATCAACTTTTACAAGTTTGGTAGGAGATAAAAAAATGCTCTGGGAATTGCCAAATATATACCAAAAACCTGTAAATTAACTGTACTAGAACAAATTATGAAAGACTTATCATTAAAGAATTGGCCAAATAAAGATACAATTTCAATTTCACAAATAATGAAAGATGATAAGATCATTCTATTTCAAGAAATGGTGAAAAAGTCTCAAGTCCCAAATAGGGAAATCTTTACATATTTAAGAATTAAAAATTTCGTAGATATTAATATTTTAAAATCTTCATTTCAGTCAGCAGGTCTTATGGAAAATATATTTGGCAATATTTATGTTAATAAAGTAATTTCTAAAGCAAATCTCCTTCTAGACTTACTTAATGATAACCCAACGAAAATAATAAATTACTGGGAGCAAGAATTAACAATAACACTGGAAGAATGGTGTTCCTCTTTGTCACATACGTCTAAAAATATACATTGCTTGAATTTGATAGAGTGCCATTTTAAAGTTATAAACAAATGGTAGTTAACACCAAATAAATTAGCCAAAATGTATCAGAATTGCGACCCTACGTGTTGGAGTTGTGGTAGTAGTTTGGGTTCATATATTCACATATGGTGGTTTTGCCCATGTGTTAATGAAATTTGGTCTCGGGTCTTTAAACTCTATTATCATCTGACAGTTATAAAACTAATATTTTCACCTACAGTTGCATTATTACATGTAAACTGGAATTTAAAATCACGAAATGATATCTGTATTGCTGTTCATTGTTTCATAGCTATGAAAATTATAATAGCCAGAAATTGGAGGTCCTCCTTACCCTTTCAAAAACAACATATACTCTTTTAAATTAAAACACAATTGAATATGGAAAAATCGCTTACGATAAATAATATTTCTCAAATAAATAAAAATGTTATGTATGAAAATTGGCTAAATAAATTGTCAACTATGTAAGATCTACCCTGAACTTGAAGTTAAAAGATACTTGATATTCAGAATTTGTAAAAGTTTTATCCTTGGAACCCCCCGATATGAATGTAGTACATTTATATGTAATGTGAATCATTATGTATTTGTGTTTAAGTGACTGAATATTTAAATGTAAATTGATATAAATTGTATTTGTTAAAAAACTTAAATAAAGAAATATTGAGATAAAAAATCACTGATATCTAAATAATTACCTTTCTCCACATGTTGTCCCACAGCCACCAACAGTTCTGCTCCAACACTGTGTTTAATGGTATCGGTGGCTCGGCTCCTCCCAGCACCCAATGCATTCAGAATTTCAGCAATTGGTCTTGCCCGGATCAGCTCAACTGTCCCTGGCATAGGATTGTATAAAACTAGTCATTTTTAAATAATATTATCATGTTTTGGTGTTTTGTGAGGGTTTATAATCTTTTTATTTTATAAACTTAGACAATTTAAAGGAATATTTCTTTCATATCTGACGTATGAAATGTGTACTACATTTTCAGGTACACATAGCCTGGCCATATTCCGATTTTATAAATTAAGTAAATAATTTATGACACTGCTTCTAACATACTAAGGTTTCAGGATCAGAATATATATTTAGGCTGTAACATAGTCATGCAAGCTCTGGAAAATGAAAGATTATCTACCGATAGAAAGGAACTTTGTATATCATGACACATATATATTTAATATTAAATTATACAAATGGACAATATATGGAATGGCATTTAGAATAATGAGTAAGGATTAGAACCCTGGCAGCATGATTTATTATGTTTAGTGAAAGGGTGAAGTAGGTAACTGGGAAAGGAAAGGGGTACAACCGCCAAGACAGGAAAGGATAAAAAAAACTTGACCTCTTGGGTACATCAACACTGCGCACATTACACTACTTGCATTTTACAAGAAAGAGTTTGAGAAAAAAAAATTAAACCATTTAGAATAAGGCATCATGATTTAGCAAAGAGAAAATATTTTAGCAGTTTAGTGTTATGCTATGAATGGATTACCTTCTTCACCCATAATTTTAAAACAATATCAAAGTCTCTCCAAGAGGAGACAACAATATACTTTTCCCTATAGTTTCTAGTTAGTTTTTTTTATAATTTTATTTTAATTTGCTCCACCCTTTATATATATAGCATAGCCTCGTAGAGATTATATAACAGGAACTAGACACTAAGCTAGACACTATTTAAGTTCCACGTTATTAGCTTTACAAGAACCTGTTAGAGAAATACTATCTTTATCAAGTTTGCTAATTTAATCCATTGCTCACCAAGCAACCTTGCTAACTAGATTATATTGCTTGCTCTGTATGCTCTTACCTACTCTCTCTGCTTTCAGCACATCCTGATGAGGTGCTTTGCAAAGACTGCTGCTGGAGCTGAGCGTCCTGGCAATATCAGGATGTACTCCTTGTGCCTCTAACATCGCTCGGAAACACTGCAGTGCAGAGCCATCATTCAGGGCTTTCGCAATTAGTTCTGCTCCTTGTGTGGCAGATGCAGCTTTACCACATAACCAAAGAAGGTGACCACCTATCAAGAAAGCAAAATCAAAACACTTCTCTGTGACATGTTGAAATGCTCAAAAATAATTAAAATTAAAGTAATAATCCTATAAGGGTTGCATTTATGCACTCTTTTCTCTCCTGTACTTTTTACAGGGGATAACAGCAGTAGATAGTTCTGGTTTATATTTAATTTAAAGTAACAGTTTATTTAACAGTATAATTTTATCATTTACAATTTAAAATCATTTATGGGCCCCTCCCATATAAAGCTTTAAATGTTTACGATCAGTATTAAAGGAACACTCTAAACAACTAAATCACTTTAGCATGCCAAATTGCTTTGTGTATGAAGAGTGTGTCCTCTTTTTTCATCTTACAATTAGGGCAGATTTCAATAGAAACTGACTCTTTTATAAATTAACCTTGTTACACCCCTCTGGCTTGTCAATAAGACAACTAGTCCTGTTACTTCCTGGTTTGGTTAGCTAAGTGGAGGTAAAGACAGGAGACAAGCAATTGCCCAGAGCACCCCTCTTGAAAAAACCTGAACTACATTGGGAAGTCTGTGATTGGACAGCCACAGAAAGTCTGGGCGGGATTAAAAGGGTAGGGCTTGCAAATGTTTCAGACAAGAGAACTACAGCTTTTGCAAGCTGTTTTCAGATATGCAACTGTTGTGTTTTTTCTGTGGTTCTTGCAGAATAATCAATGCTGACGCTCACTTCATATGAACAGCTTTACTTCCATGAGTCACGAAACATAATTTGCAGAGTCACTGCTAAACTCACAACATGGAGTGCTCTCCTAAGCCCTCCTTCTCAGGGAATCCCCCAGCCTCTTAAAGCAACACAGTCCTTTAATATGCACATATCACTACACCTTCCTCTCTTAAGAAAATTCCATGTTAAAGAAAAAACATGCTATAACCAAACATATTAATCGAGCAAGTACTTATGCATACTGTCTAACTTGTTGGATATATATATATATATGTATATATATATATATATATATATATAAACATGACTTTATCAGTCTTTCAGGACTTTTTCTTTGTCGTGTAGACTGTCTAACAACCTGATCAGTCTCTAATTCAGTGTTGGAAAATTTCTGCTTTGGTTCTTTTAGAATGTCTCTTCTATTCCTTCTAAGAATCCTTCCCTCCTCTGTCCGAAGCATGTAAAATCTTGGTTGCACTTGTTCCTCTATGGAACCTTTCTGTATCCATGTATTGTTCTTGTCCTTAATCCTCACCTTTTGTCCCTTATGCAGTTCAGATAAAGATTTAACCCTTGAGTCAAAATAGACTTTCTGTTTCTCCTTCTGTTTCTCTTTAAGCTGCTTTACCTGTGCACCTTTTCTTGTTGCAAGCAGGTCATCCTTCATAGGTAGATTAGTATGCAGGCGTCTTCCCATAAGAAGTTGTGCAGGCGAGTAACCACATGCAAGTGGTATACTGCGATATGCTAGCAGTGCTTTAGAAAACTCACTTTTGCGCTCGCATTAGTTTTGTGACAACTCCAACAGATTTTTCAATCAGAGGCAGTATGTAATCCCATACGATTTACCATGACATAACATAGCATACAACACCCATGTCTTTTTCAGATACCTACAACTAAACAGCTTCCTAGAACACTCAGAAAACAGGAAAGCGGCCACCACCAAATTCTCATCTTTTGAACGAACCTGCATGCATGGCCCAGTCCGCAAAGGTCAGATCACTGACAACTACAAACTCCTAATCACCAACCAGCCCCCAGGGGCACAAGCCTATGTGTCGGCCTGGGAGAGGGACGTGGGACCCCCAGATGAAGCATCAGATTGGCAGGACATATGGGAGGCTACAGCCTCTATATCTATTTGCGTGAACCATAAGCAGCAGGCCTACAAGACCATGCTCAGATGGTACTTGACACCCACACTTCTCTATCGAATGGGAAGGTCAGACTCGGACCTATACTGGAAACAAGGCAGATACAGGGAAACATATATACACCTCTGATGGCATTTCGATCCCATTATGGGTTGAAGTTGACAAATTGGTCTGCACTGGGAACCAACTCCAGCAAGCCGAATCACACCTCGGCCAACGAAACAACTCCTATACCCATCATTAATACCATCATGGTATATCACTTCCTTTTTTGTTTGTTTTTTTCTTTCTATAATTCAGTTCTTGTTAAGTTGTTACATTTGTTATGTTTTCCACATTCTGACTCTTGATAATAAAGGCCATAGAGCCACAAATCGAATCAAACACCAGCAGGAAGCGCCCACGGACGAAAACCCTGCACAAACCCAGGGCAACGTTTCCTTTCTGTAATGATTAACTCTATGCCAAAAACACCAAACCAATAAACACAGAATGTTTAAAAACAAAACAAAAAACTCTACTATTTCTCAGAAATGACACTATTTTCATCTGCAAGGCTGCGGGAGCAGCATCTATGACCCAAAATTATTTAATTGACATGTAATGTTGAAATGTTTTAACAGTAACACAGAATAGGTTTCTTGAACTTTTGGGCAATGGAGGCTTTATTCTCCATATAGGAATAGAGTAAAAAAAAGCACGTTTTATAGGTTGTAATATGCTGACCTGTGTGTGTCACCAATTCCCGAAGATCGCTTGAACCAGTCCCCTCCAAACATTCTAGAGCCTCTATGACCTCCAGAGCATTTCCCACACAACGACCAATAGGATTGTCCATTTTAGAAAGGAGTGCTGTTGTGGGAATACCAAGGGAGAACCCCACATTGACCTAAAACGAGACAACTACACAATAAAATATGTACAAAAATAATAAGGGAAACCGTCACCCACGGGATTCTACATATTATATTTATTAGCCCACATATTAAACAAATATGTATACAAATGTGTATTTGTGAGATCTGCAAAATAAAATTACATGTGTACACATCTATCCTACAACTATTCGCCTCCATCTTACCTCCCTGTCAATGATTCAGCATAGAGAGAAAAATGTCAGCGATTTGAAGTTGTCATGTTCGTAAGAGTATGTGCACTGTTTCAGCTTCATTTTTGCTTCCTGGAACTCAATTCCCAATGTCAATTCTGTGCATAACATATATTCTTCACCAGTATGCATACGGAAGTGTTTTTTTCTCCACTCCCTTCCCTTCCTCCTAATAAAGTCATAGCTTAAATATAAAAAGAAAAAGAAAATCCCACCCACCTCCCTCCCTCCCTGTTTACTTCCCTTTGCCGGCTCAAATTGCATGCATTAAACAGTAAATATTTTTTGCAGGTTTTACCTGCAAATCAAGTGGTGGGACCTAATGCATAGTGCCCATTAGGGCATATTACACAGAAAAGGCTCACCCTTCCCTCCTCCAAAGGATTTTATAACCATTTAACAATGTTTATCTATCCTCCTCATTTAAAGTATCACTTTAGGGTCTGGAACACAAACATGTATTCCTGACCCTATAGTGTTAAAACCACCATCTAGCCCTGCTGGGTCCCTCATGCCTCCATAAATATGGCAAAATCTTACTGTATTCAAGCCAGAAGCTGTAACTCTGCATGCTGTTTGCCTTAAAAAAAAACAAAAAAAACAAGCAGTCTGCTGACATCATTAGAAGTGGTGGCCTGATCCAATCACAGTGCGTCCCCATAGGATTGGCTGAGACTGACAAGGAGGCAGATCAGGGGCAGAGCCAGCATGATTCAAACACAGCCCTGACCAATCAGCATCTCCTCATAGAGATGAATTGAATCAATGAATCTCTATGAGGAAAGTTCAGTGTCTGCATGCAGAGGGAGGAGATACTGAATGATTGGATGCATTTTAGGCAGCCACGACCCAGGAAGGATCTCTTACATCCATCTGAGGAGTGGCAGGTGAAGTTATCACTAGCCTGTAATGTAAACACTGCATTTTCTCTGAAAAGACAGTGTTTACAGCAAAATGCCTGAAGATAATGATTATACTCACCAGAACAAATTCAATAAGCTGTAGTTGTTCTGGTGACTATAGTGTCCCTTTAAATGCGTGCACTTTCTATGCCTGGGATGAACTGGATTGTGATGCAATTTGCTAAATCTTTAATATAAATTAAAAAGAAAATTGAGCATCACATGAAAAATGTTAACACAAGTAATAGGTAATTTTTACTGTTTTATTCAATGATGTACTTTACAAAGAAGTGGTGGTTTCCCATTTAAAAGACTTCCATATGTTATTGTTAGTATATATATTTTTTTAATGGGATTCTGTATTAATAAATACATGGAATAATGAGTGTAGAAATTCTTAAATTTGACAAACTGAAAAAACTGCTGCAGTTTATTTTCAGAGTCTCCCTGGCCCATTATTCACAATTTCTGCAAAACTGTGATAATCCAATTATGAATACTACAATTAACGATTGATACATAAAGTCTTTGGATGAGTTAAAATGCCTTCAAACCTACAAGACTCTGGGCCAAAGTTCTTGCTTCCTCTATGGTTGGGCTCTGTGCTGCCTCTCCAAACTTTACATCCAGGATCAGTGCTGAAACGCTTTCCGCTACTTTCTTGCTCATTACTGAAGCTGCAGTAAAACAAAAAACATTATTACCCTGAGCCAGCCCAGAAACGCCCACACTGTCCATGAATCAAGCAGGAACAATTAAATCATCACCCAGTCCAAATCAAGATATCATAAACCCTACAAATGTCACTCTTGTTTAGACATCACTATTTATTGTATACTACTTTTTTTCTTTTTCAGTAAAAATCACATAGAAAAAAAATAATATAGAAATCATCAAGCAATTAGCCAAACTAGATGGCTGCCTTTTGGGTAGCCAGGGAAATGTGCTTGCACGTGATATCATACATGTGTACAATTTTAGATGGTAGCCTGTCATTAAATAATGAATATTTCTATCTATTATTATTATTATTATGATGATGATATTTATAGAGCGCCGTCAAATTCCGCAGCGCTTTACAATGGGTGGACGAACAGACATGTAGTTGTAACCAAACAAGTTGGACAGACAGGAACAGAGGGGTTGAGGGCCCTGCTCAATGAGCTTACATGCTAGAGGGAGTGGGGTAAAATGACACAAAAAGGTAAGGATAGTATTAGGCTAATGACAGTTGCAAGAAAGGAATCATTCAGGAGCTATTAACAGTTTAATTGATACGCTTTTATGAAGAAGTGGGTTTTTAACGATTTTTTGAAGGAGTGGAGACTGAGTGAGCATCTAAAGGAGGAGGGAAGTTCCACAGGAACGGTGCAGCCCTCGCGAAATCTTGAAGGCGAGCTTCAGAGGTGGAAGTACGGACAGAAGATAGACGTAAGTCTTCAGCAGATCGTAAGGGCCTAGACGGGACATACTTGTGTATAAAAGAGGATAGATAGGTGGGAGCAGCATTATGTAGCGATTTGAAAGCAAGAACCAGAATTTTAAATTGAGCTCTATATTTTATAGGAAGCCAATGTAGGGATTGACAGAAGGGTGAGGCATGGGAGGTGCTTGCGGACAGGAAGATGAGCCTCGCTGCCGCATTCATTATGGACTGTAACGGCGCTAGTTGGGAGCACGTAAGACCACTGAGAAGCAGATTACAGTAGTTAAGGCGAGAAAGGACAGTGGAATGGACCAACACCTTAGTCGCATCTGGCGTTAAGTAGGGACGGATGCGCGCAATGTTTTTGAGATGGAAATGACAGGATTTGGCGATAGACTGAACATGAGGCTTGAAGGAGAGGTCGGAGTCAAAGAGAACACCTAGGCAGCGAGCCTGCGTGGTGCTGCTGATGGCAGCACTGTTGACTTGGAGGGAGACAGACACAGGACTAACAATACTTGAGGGAGGAAAGACCAGAATTTCAGTTTAGTTTAAGGAAGTGGGCAGCCATCCAGTTAGAAACAGCAGAGAGGCAGTCAGAGACACTAGTCAAGAGGGA
Source organism: Pelobates cultripes (assembly GCA_933207985.1). NCBI lineage: Eukaryota > Metazoa > Chordata > Amphibia > Anura > Pelobatidae > Pelobates > Pelobates cultripes. The sequence goes on along the minus strand of OW240914.1, from coordinate 142,094,577 downwards.
CAGGGAGAGATCAGGAGAGGAGATCTAAATACCTATAGGGCAAGAGAATTTATGAGAAACATCTGGTTAGGTAGCACGTACCTGTAATTAGTGGCAAGCTATCCACTGTGGCTGTCACATCACGAATTTCATAGAAAATTTTGTCAGCTGGCACTAGATCTCCTGACTGCCCAACTATGCAGCAGCCAACAGATTTCAGGATGGTCTCCATCTACAAACACATTGGAATAATCTGTCACACCCATCATTATTATTGTCATTATCATGTTTTATTTATAAAGCGCCATCACATTCCGCCAAAATTGATTAATTAATACAGGAGAAGGGGAGGGCCCTCTTGCAATGGAAATTTACAATCTAGATGAAATAATGTGCAAATGTATGAATAATCTGTTAAACATTATTAATACACAAAGTATGTGATATCTACTTATAAATAGATGAACTGACATAATTAGTGCCAGTATAATGCCAGCCAAGTACAGGGCAAACTGCTGAATATGGAGACATGTTCTGCCAATATAGGAAACAAAATCCATGCTTGTTGGTAAAAAAATTCAGATGCTAAAGAGATTCTATACGGTCAGGAAAACAAAGCCGTTTTCCTGGCACTATAGAATCCTATGGTGCTCCCTCCCTCACGCCCCCTCCCTAAATCCCCTCCAGTCACTTGCCTGAAGCCAGCACCGATGTCCCTCGTGCTTGGTCAGGCTCTGCCCATGCTCCTCTCCAGCTGACATTAGCCGGCGGGAGGGACCTAATGCGTATGCGCGGCAATGGCCTCGATCGCATTAAGATTTCTCCATAGGAAAGCATTATGTAATGCTTTCATATGGGTAAAACTCTGATGCTGGCGGTCCTCATGCAGAGTGTGAGAATGTCCAGCATCAGATATCAGACCAAAGGTCCCTTTAAAAACCAGAAAGCCCTCTAGTGGATGTCTGGTAGGCAGCCACTAGAGGTGGAGTAAAGCCTGGAAAGTAATTACTTCATTTTCTCAATAACTGCAATAATTACTATTGTAGGGTCAAGGGACATAGGACATTGCACCTAGACCACTTCAATGAGCTGAAGTGGTCTGGGTGCCTACAGTGTCCCTTTAAGCATTGTTCATACCAGCAGCTGGTAGATGAATAATGGTTGGTTTCCGTAGTCCACTCCAACCTTTAATTTCTACATACTACGCATGCTCACCTCCTGTGATACAGCAACACCATTTTGCAAATTAGATGTATGTCAAGGAAAAGGCACATTTTACAATTCATTACCATAACAACTTTACCAGGACACTATAAAAGATGCACTTATGGTATGCACTTCACCTGAACATGTTGCCCTTAATGTTTCCATATACCCGTTTTGCCATATTTCACATATATTTATTGAGAACTACATGCTTATAGACTGTGATGCTTAAATGTACTTATGTATAGAATAAATGTACTTTTTAGATCAACCATAGATATGATGTAGACTCGTGGCTTCAAACAAATAGCATTCCGTCCAAATTTTGGGCAATCGGTGATTCATCAAATTTCTGCAACTCTGAAATACGACATGGACGTATCATGAAACAACTGAAACAGGTAATGAACTAACTGTTTAGTTTGTTTCGTGATTCAGAGTTTCATCCATGGCTCCATAAATAGGAGGAGGGAAACTGATTTTGGGGTCAAGTACTCTAATAGGTTGCGTTTTCACTACATTTGTATTTATTAGAATATTTTTTTCCAAAACGATTACATGGATGTAATTTGTCCAAACTGAAACACTACATGGACAACATTCGGTTCATCCGAGTCAAAATTCTTTTGGGGATGAATCAATATTTTTGCCATGCACAAATTTAATAGGATGTATTGCGCATTGCACTAGTTAACTTCTTTACCTCTTTACCTCAGGTGTAATATTTACTCTGATAGTGATAGGAGCCTGCTCTAGTGGTTATGGTGACAGGAGTGCCCTGGTGTCCATTCAGTGTAAGTAGTCAAATCATTTAATGGGACACTACAAGTCCCTAGATCTTTTAGGCATCAGTATTGCAATATACACACAGAATTCTTGTTTTACAGTTTATGCTCCAGCTATCCTTTCCACATCTCAAATAACTGTGATTATTTAATTTTTTTTAAATCAAGAAAGAATGTGGTAGTGAAGGGGTTAATGCAATGGAATGTTTCTATCACATCTCATTTACTTTTTCTTCTCTAAAATAGTTATTGCTTTTTGTGCCAGTTGCAACCATAAATAAGAAATCTTAAATTGTTTAACCACAACATTGATTAGTGGATCTTTGCCCATGGAAATAAAACATGTAAATGATCTGTAGGTCTGTGCATCAGCTGGGTTAAATATTTATGTTTTGGATAAAAATATTGCCCCTCTGTGATGTTCTGTACATTACCTTTTCAGCCTTTCCTATACACAGTGCTTTGTAAAATATTCAGATCCATGAACAATCCTGTGATTAGTGTTTTTTTATGAAATTATTTAACACAATGAAACTAAAAATCAACTATTTCTTAGTGGCACTGGTTTTATATTGCAATATGTCTTAAATAAAAAATAAAAATATGCAATATGTTACTAATATTAGATATTAAATCCCTCCATTTGTATACATGCTTGCAAAATATTTCAACCTGTTCAGGGCTTTGTTGGGAGCTGAATCCTGGTATAGACTCAAGTTTATCCAGGGTGCCTCCAGTATGCCCCAATCCTCGCCCGCTGATCATTGGAACCTAATACACATAAAAGACAACTATAGCATTATAGCATGTGACTTTAGAAAAACAAAACCCCAAAAAACAAAATAACACACAAAACAGAAGATGAAATGACTATCAAGAGTGATGTAAAACAAAAGTATAACACAAAAAGAAAGAAAGTAATAGTGCACTCAAAACCAAGATAACCCTATCTAACATATTCCACCCCTTGACAGGTGCCATTGTAATGATATAGTCAATGTTATTAATTTCACCTGTCAGTGGTTTTAATGTAGTGGCTGATCAATGTATATTATAAGCATAATTGATATATTTTGTTTATAATAAACACATAGTTATGAGTATACCAACCTTGACAGTTATAGATTTATATATGTAACACTCAAAAATTGCAGTTCATAAAAAGGCCTAAGTAGTATATTAAAAAAATCTTCAACTCAGCTATAGTCAGTGAACAGGATAGCTATAGTTGTTTGTTTTTAAATACCCCCATCCATTGTTTATACTACATATCAATTGAATGAAACAATCAACATATGTTAATTATAAAACAGTAAGTACATTAATGATTTGGGTACCATATAATGTAACATAATAAAGACAACACAAATTATCTTCCACCACTGTACACCTGAATTGTAACAGCATATGTTCACTTATCAGCATGCCAACATTGGCAGATATCTCTTTGCTGCACTGGTCATCTGTTGCAGAAGATTGTGATCATTTACTGTCAGGACACAGAGTTGTAATTTCTGAAATGGTTGAGGTCCGCTGAAACCTAAAAGTCTAAACAATTTATTTGATATCCATGCATTAAAATTTTAGATAACATTTGACAAGCAGATGACAAGCTCCAAGTTTTTTCAGTGCCCTTGGCTTGTGACCAAAATACCTTTTATGAAAATGTGTGATGTCACATAAATACTTTTCTTAAGATACATGTACATTTCCAGATGTTCGTACCTTACAGCCACAGGCAGAAAGAGCTGGAGCCAAAGGTAAGCTAACTTTATCCCCCACTCCTCCTGTAGAATGTTTGTCCACCAAACAACCATTCCATTCCTTTGGCCATTGCAGCACACGACCTGAGGCTACCAGTTCCCTGGTTAGAGTCATTGTCTCTTGAGGGTCCATTCCACGAATTCGGATAGCCATAAGTAGTGCACCTGGAAATAGAACGGTGTTACAAGTAATATGGAATAGTAAGTGTTATCATGTCTGTCTACACCCCTTTGTTGTCATGAAATTAGAGGAACATAGTTTGTAACAGTCAGCTAATAATGATTTGGTGATCCCAGTGGCCATGGAACATATGGTTCCCAAAACCCTCTTGCATGTGTCTGCATTTTTTTTAATGTATATCTTGAGTGAAACTCATCTTTACAAAAGAAATTAAGCACTGTTTCACAAAACTAGATACAAAGTTCAAAGTGATCACAGTAGCGTTATCTTGCTTTCAGGAAGGCTTGTCGGTACCACCATCACATCTTTTAGTGAAATAAGAAACAAGAATAAGGAAAAGAGAAGAGATATAAAGTAGGAGAAGAAGCTAGGTAAATTTATTGGTGAAAAGAATATTGCCTGTCCCTCTTACTAGGTCAAAAGTAGTAATAGCAGTCATGATACATTGTATGTAGTCTTTGCCAACATTAATACATATTTCTGTTGTAGCTGCTCACTAGCGGTGACTGACTATCAACTGTTGGGAATTGTCTACATAGTCAATGGTATAACGTGTATTACCGAGTTGACATTCTTGTGCTTGGCCGTTCATAGCTGCTTGCACCATGTATCTTATTTCTTCTGGTGTAAGCACTGATCCATTGCGCTTTTTTGCAATGATGTCAGAGAAACGGTATTGTAAAACATCTAGGAAAGATAACAAAAATTTACAAACATTAAAGAGGACGGAAAGGACCAGAAAAAATAAATGAATTCCTGATAATGAAAAGTGCATTCATGTACTTAGTGTGATACTGCAGATAGAGTTAAAAGGAAACAGAATAGTTTTCATACTGTGGCTAACATATATCATACTTTTTAAAGGAACACTATAGTGTTAGGAATACAAATCTGTATTAGTTAAGCTTTAGTACCCTTGTTCCTAGTTACATTGAGGTGCCAAACACTGTTTGCCATAATGATACTTTAAAAAAAATGCTTTTTACTTAGCATTGTCCAGCGCCCAGATTTCCCATACACTACTCATCTCTCCCCCTCCCACAACCTCACGGTGGAGGCATTGCTTCCTCTATCACTGAGCCAACCCAATGAGAAACATTGAATGCGCTCACCGTACATGTACATCAGGTCTCCAATGAGACCTGATGCACATGCATGGTATGCGCATCCAATGTTTCTCATATTAAAGTTAAAATTGCAGGACCACTGCACCTAGACCACTTCATTGAGATTGAGATTCTACTGTCGAAATACAAAATCCTTTTTTTTAAACCACTGTTTTGTAGATATACCCCCATGAAAACATACCTACATTTAATGATGTAATTTTTTTTGGGGGGGGGGGGGGGGAGTAAAGCAAAAGATGCAGTTCTTTTGCCTGCTGCCTTTGTAAGTCTTCCCATTTTTTCCCCGCCCACAGTTTCTGTGACTGTCCAATCACAGACTTCCCAAAGCAGCTCAAGGAGAAGTGTTGCAAGGCAGGTGCTCTGAGCAATTGCCTTCCAGGCCCTGTTTGCCTCTGCAGTTTAGATATACTAAACAATTCAGGACATAACACGACCGGATGTTTGTTTGAAAGCCAGGGGGTGTAACAAGGTTAAGTTATAAAAGTGTGAATTTTTATTGATATCTGCACTTTTTGTAAATGAAATAAAGGGAACACACTTTTCATACTCTTCCAGATTGTCCATTTAAGTGGTTTGGGTGACTTTAGTGGTACTTTAGGAAACATATATAAAATATACAACAAATACAGATATCTCAGTAGACATGAACTAAGTGTCTTTTGTTTCAGGATTATAACCTCAATTATAGGGCAATTGTATTACAGAAAATCTGACTTTGAACATAAAGGAATCTCTGTTTATCCCTACACATTTTTTTTCTGGTGAAATAATTTTAAAAATGCATTTTTTTGTGACAAATTAATTATAATTAAATACTGTACCCCATACAGCTATCTGTTTTGTGTATTACTGATCAGCTTGACCATACCTAATATTAAAACTTAGGAAAGTGCTATGTAAATTTTCACTGGTGGTGAAGCTGCAACAAGTGAATTTTTTGAGAAAGTACCAATAATTTCATTACTTAGGTTTAGTTTTTATTAATATTATTTAGAAAGCACCTACAAATTATACTGAATTTTATACATATAAAATGCTAATTTTGCACACAAATGCATGCAGTATTGGAAAGTCTTTAAACCTGTTGATAAGTCCATGGCAGTTTGGAGGTCTCTGGGACCCTGAGAAATATCCAGCTTACAGTTTTGGGGGCTAACGCATGTTTCTCTGTATGCTTTTGTGGCAAATCATGTATGTGCGCAAGTGGCTTGTTCTATATGTGCATGGGGCTAATAGCATGTGTTAACGATGGTGGTTGGGTGCAGGGTCCCACAAACTCTTCTTGCTCAGAGCTCATCAAACGTGATGTTAGGCAGGCAACATCCTTAAAAAATGACATCACAGGTCTTTCTCCAACACTGATGCCAATATACTACAGAAAAATGGGTGATTTGTAACTAGTAGGTTTTTTTTTTTGTTTTTTTTGTTTTTTTGTTTAAATGTTATATATTGATTTATTTTGATTTATTTATTATTTAAATGTAACTTTTTGTCTGGCTAAACATCTATGCTGGGTCAAATTTTACTATTATCTGACCAACTGCTGCTCAATCTAACCTGCATGCTTCTGAGAAGACTCTGTATGCTCTATGTGAACATGCAGCAGACAAATTAGGTTGTTAAGCAGTTGGTCATATAAAAGTAGAATACACGAGGTGGGCGTGGCTTGGAGATCTGAGAAGATGGCGACGTAATCCGTGTGCTCCGGAGGAACCACCGAGAGATATTGTATGCTGCCTTGAAAACATTCAACTGAAGGAGGAAATACTATGCAAAGCGAGAGACACCGAAAGGGTGTTACTGGAAGGGACTGAAATCCAACTGTACCCGGATCTATCCCCAGCCATGCTGGCATACCGCAGGGCCATGCGGCCTCTCACCAGGCAGCTCATAGCCAATACAATCAGGTACCACTGGTACTTTCCTACATGTCACATTACCACCTGCCACTGGTGCTTCAAGCCGAGCATGGCACTGCGACCTGGTCAGACCGCGCACCAGTGACAATCACACTCAAATCCCCTCTCTTCAGACCCAAGGTGCCCAAGTGGAGACTTAATGACTCATTGCTTTTGGTACCAGACATCACGGCAGATATTGGGAAGGCACTGAGGGAATACTTTACACATAACACAATGACTCAGACTTCCCCCACCATACTATGGGAGGCAGACAAAAGTTTAACACGGGGACACTTTATACAACAAGGCACGACACTAAAGAAACAAAGGGAAGCCCACAAGACCGCATTGCTAACAGAAATACAACAGTTGGATAGCCTTAACAAGCTCGCACAACTACCAACACACCAGACTAAGCTCCTCCAACTGAGGAGGGAATTAACGTCACTCTTACACACCAAACACCACAGGGATGCACTGAGACATAGGGCGTTCTTCTCCCTACACAGGAACAAGAGCCGTAAGCTATTGGCCCGGATGCTAACTAAATGGAGACAGGCCACATATATCCTCCCCCTCTCTACCCCACCTTATGCCTATCCCTCCCCTCTCACCTTTTCACTTATCTCCGCAAGGGATACGGACTAACAACCATGGGCTGGACAAGGGCAGCACCGGAGCCCAGACACATCCACCCACCCCAACGGATTAGAGACGACTACCAAATACGTACTATAGGTAAATGGAGTAAGTGTGATTAATGATGACTGACACACTGCCAGACATAAGACACTAGACATCCGCGGAGCAATAACGGCGTTGTCGGCAAGAACGGCACTGCCGATACTACGGACACACTTGACACAAGGTCATCAACACACATGACTAGAGCCACTCCTTCACTAACAAGATGTCACAAGTGTAATCCAATATTCAGTTCACTGACAAAGGGCCGGAGTGTCCGCACACTTGGGCGGCACGTGAACCAGCACATTTCACTAGGTCATATGCTCTCAATGCACAATATATATGACTAAAGGGAGCTGCAAGTCCTCAAATACTGGGGGCCTGCGCGCCCAAACGTATGTTCGATTGCCTGGCCCATGGGTCGTCAACCTGGTCCCTACCGCCCACTAGTGGGCGTTTCAGGATTCCAGGTGGGCGGTAGGGATTTTGTAATTTTGACAGATTGGGCAGGCGGGTGCGAGCCGGCAGTACCCCTTGCGGCCCCGGCCCGCACGGCAAACCGCCGGGTCCACATATGGAGGGGTACTGACAGCATGGACCACCCGATGGATGTGGATTGTAAGGGGGCCCGGTCAGCCCTGGCCGCTTTAACAGCACTTTAACAGCGCGACCGGGCCCCCTGTGATTACATCAGACGCTGGGAGGAAGTGACTGCACGTCACTCCTCCCAGCTAACACACAGACCGTGCGGCAGGAACGAGGAGGAGGGAGTCAGAGTGGGAACTCTGACTCCCATCCACCTGACCCACCACTGGACCCCAGGGAAAGTCACCCTTCTGCACCTCAAAGGTAGGAAACAGGAGGGTGACTTAAATATAATGTGTGTGTTTGTTTGTGTATGTGTCTTTCTATATATGTCTTGTGTGTGTCTATCTGTATGTATGTGTCTGTATGTGTGTGTATGTATGTGTGTCTTATGTATGTGTCTTTGTATGTATGTGTGTGTCTTTGTATGTGTCTTGTGTGTGTGTGTGTGTGTGTGTGTGTGTGTGTGTGTCTGTATATATGTGTGTGTATGTATGTATGTATGTATGTGTGTCGTATGTATGTGTGTCTTGTGTCTGTCTGTATGTGTGTATGTGTCTTTGTATGTATGTCTTATGTGTGTGTCTTTGTATGTGTGTGCCTGTCTGTGTGTCTGTATGTATGTGTGTGCCTGTCTGTCTGTCTGTATGTGTCTTGTGTGTCTGTATATGTGTATGTGTGTCTTGTGTGTGTGTGTCTGTATGTATGTGTGCCTGTCTGTTAGTGGGCTATAGTAAGTAATAGTAAGTGGGATACCTAGCTAAGCCTTCCTACTGGGCATTGCTATAAGGAAGGTTAAAAAACATGTTTTAAAAGGGAAAAAAAAAAGTGGGGAGGGGAATTGAGGAGGGAGAGGAGATGAGCTGACGCACAGATGAGAAATCATATTATGCGCAAACAGAGAAGTCGTCTGAATATCACCGAAAGAGGAGACCTTCGTTTGTTCCTTACGAAAATCGAACCAGATATCAAATATTTAGTCTTGCAGCATCAACCTCAAGATCTCATTAATCACTAGTAAAGGTAATTTCAATTTACTTTATTGTTTTCTCATTAAACTTTATAAAGTTAAAAACATTATAAACATGCATTAAGTAGAAATAAAAAGATAAATGTACGTACATTTATTTTTTTTTAAAAACACCTTATCTAAAAAATATTCTGCACTTGCGCGAAAACTGGTGGGCGGTAAGAAAAAATTTTCAGCCAAAAAGATGCATTAGTGGGCGGTAGGTAGAAAAAGGTTGACTATCACTGGCCTAGCCTAACTTGTTATGTTTTTCTTGTGCTTTAAATATATCTCTGCTAGAATAGAGACCTGCGAGTCTCACTGTTTTTTCTTGCATTGAATAAAAATAAAAATCATATTTACAAAAAAAAGTGGCTGGTTAGACAGATACAAGTTTGACACAAAAAAATGAACATACATAATAATAATAAATAAAAAATATATAAATGTTTATTTAATATAATAAACCTTTAAAAAACAAGAAATGAAACTTTGATGACAGATGTCTTTCAAGAGAATTTCCATAACAGGTTCCATGCTGCAGGAAAATCTGTTCGCATGCATGGGTCAGTTAGAAGTGTACTTTCCTAAAGTTTTTGTATAATAATCACCAAACAGCAAGTGAGTATAAATTAGAATTAACCTCAAAGCAATGAATCTCTTGGAGACGTAACTGAAAGTATGACAACTACGTGTGTCTGTGTGTGAGGGTGCGGGGGAGGGGTGCACTTACCGAACTGGTTTCACCACTTTGAAACAGCCATGAATTATTTTTGTGGATTCAATGGGAAGGTGTTTAGATCAGGAATGTCAAATCATTATATTGATATTTACGATGTTATTTACTATTGTAAAATGAAGAAAGAAGATAGGGCTGAATGATCAATATTTCTATGTACCCACACATGCAAACATAATCCAAGTGAGCACAGACAAGGGACTTCACATAATATGATAAATATAATTTAATACTCTCTTCCAGGAATAACAAAAAGGGGGAAACGGTCATTACATATACATATAAGTAATCGCGTAATAAGCTAACCCGAACTGACACAAAATGTTTATTAGGGATCAAACTGGAGAGAAAGATTTGCAATTTGTGCATGCAGTAGTGTGTGTATACTCCCTGCAAACACCTATGACCTCAGAAGAATCAGAGATGTATTCTATGTGCAACTATTTCGGTATTTTCAGATGTTACATTATGTTTAATAGATTTTTCTTGTACATGAATATAATTCCTCCTTAGAAATAGTGACAACTCTTTCATGTTTTTGTGAACAATTCTTATCATAGTCTGTTTTACATTATTTAATTGGTTTTAAAGTTTTTTGTGAAGTTAAAGAAGGGAATACCTTTTGATGGAGCTTAATTCTGAAGACATGGTAATGCTCAGTTAAAATGTTTGTTAGCTCATAGTGTTTAAAGCCTTGTGTGTTACAGCTACAGGTTTAGTGGTAAGCCATAATCAGGTATTTGAACCCCATAAGAAATGGGTCCGTTATGTTATGGGCGCAGTCTGTATCTATCTAGCAGAACAAATTATAAACATACCTTCACATCTTCCAGCAACTTGAGACGCCATCTGAAAGAAAACGATTAAGATAACATTTATTACTGCTTACACTTCTGTGACATTGTCTTGTGAAACAAAAGACTCCATTGTCAGCGGAGGTCTGCATGCACAATCAATGCCATGATTAAAGGAACACTGTAGGCACCATAACACCTTATATCTGCTGAAGTGGTTATGGTGCCTACAATGTTCCTTTAAATTCATTTTTTGCATCTTACACACACAAACAAAAAAGACTGGATATACTGAATTTGTAATACCTTGGGATGCCTACTTTTGCAAATGGTACGCTATCGTAGGGATGATTCTCATTACTGGGCTACCAAAGGCAACCTAACCAGTCTGACAAATGGCAATGTGTATAAACTAAAAAATGTAACATGCTATAATTGACCCTGTAACTTACTAAAATACCATAAAACCTGTACATAGGGGGTACTGTTTTACTGTGAGACATCGCTAAATACAAATATGTATATTTTATTGCAGTAACAGCTCACAGTATTATGACATTCACAGTCAAAATGCCATGCAGAACTAAAAAACAACACAATTACTTAATTTCTCACAATTTATTTTATTTATAATATATTAAGCTTCATATCTAAATATTTGATGGGAAATTAAAGTACTGTTTCCCCTGAACAAAATTATATATAATAAGCATGGGTGCACTTAATATAAAAGAGGTGAATTACGGTTGAACAGACATATAGTCAAATTCCAGGTTTTGTTTACTTTTTTTTTTTTATTTTTTATTAGAACGTGTACAAGATATTTTGACAAACGTTTTGGGACACACATCTTAATTATTGAATTTAGGTGTTTCAGACTCTTTGCCACAGGTGTATAAAATCAAGCACCTAGCCATGCAGTTTGCATTTATAAACATTTGTTTAAAAAATGGGTCATTCTGAAGAGCTCGGTGGATTGAAGTGTGGATGGGGATGCCACCTTTGCAATAAGTCAGTAAAATTTAACCCCTTAAGGACACATGACGGAGATATTCTGTCATGATTCCCTTTTATTTCTGAAGTTGTGTCCTTAAGGGGTTAAATAAACCAAAAAAGTGCAAATGTAAGTAATATCTCATATGTACACTAGAGGGCGCTAGTCACCAGCCATAGGTTAAAATAATTGCCAATCCTGCACCTTTAGGAAATAATATAAATACTTGAAAAAAGGGAGAAAGATGAATGAGAAAAACTTATAAAAGTTAAAAAGACCACTTATTTAGCTCAATAGTCACACAAACTAAAACCACTCTAAAATAGATCAAGAAAATATTATATATATATGTATGTTTGTGTGTGTGTGTGAAACCAGGAAGGCTGTACCAACCTGAACACATTTACAAGGATGCTGCTGGGGCCAACTCATACAACATACAAGATCTTGAATGTTGTACGATATATATTGTACTTGATAAAGACATGAAGTGGCCGAAACGTTGATAGTCTGTAAAGACTATGTTATGATGTAATTTACCAAATAAAATCATGACAAAGAGACCTATGAGTACTATTAACATTTTCTGATAGAGAAAGAGAGAGAGAGCACATACTTGCACCCACTCAGGGACCAAAGTCCAATTGCAAAAATGACCACGCCCAGCTAGTAAGCACTGCTGGTAGCGACTCCTGGGGGCTCCTACACCTTATTTTGAGGTGTGAACAAGGTGGCTGCTTGGACATTTTTTCTTTCAGCTGCTGCTTGCCACTCTACGTGTTTCGTCCCAGTGCAGTCAGGACTTCTTTAACAGCTTGCCGGGTCCTTTTCTGTCTTGATTCTTTGAAATTTGTGGATATTCACGACCAAGAGGTTTGAGTGCATTTGCACATGGGCACTTCCTCCCTGTATCATCACAAGTGATGATGTACGGAGAAGCCCAATGCACTGCCAGCTATGGAAAGCAAATAATCTTTATTGGCAAATGTAGCACAAATGCGTAACAATACTATTCTCCAATTAGCGGAGACACTGGTCGCGCCTGCACTGTTCAATTATTTAAACACTTGGCAATACCGCAAATTAAATGTAAAAAGAGCTTAACAAGTTCATGGAATAATAATTTAAAAACATAATTAGTTTTAACACTAAGTACATGTATGGACATCTGTGGTGAACCTCACACTCTATTTACTTAAGTATTAATATATAGAACTCAAATGTGGATTAATTATTGCATTCACAATAGTGTAATTGTACCTAAATTAATTAAAAAAAGATAATATACAATGGAAGGCAATATACAATAAAACCAATATACAATAGAAGGGGTAAATAAATCATAAAACATGAATTGAATCCAAGGTGTTCCTAAATATACTAAATACCTTTTTAAATAGCAAAATGCATAAATACATCTAATGATATTGTAAATATCAGGGGGAAAGGATTACAAAATAATTTACATATAAGGAATAAAATATACTGTATATAGATTCCTTATATTATAGAAGATAGATAATATTTATTAACAAGATCAAAAAATATTTAAACGTGGTAGATATTCCAAGGTCAACTGTAAGTGGTATTATTGGAAAGTGGAAGCATTTAGGAACAGCAGCAGAAGAACACGTAAGTCACAGAGCAGGGTCACTGACTGCTGAACCGTATGGTGCTTAAAATTTACCATTGCTCTGCTGATTCCATAGCGGAAGAGTTCCAAACTTACACTGGCATTAATATCAGCACAAACACTGTGTGGTGGGAGCTTCATGGAATGGGTTCCCATGGCCAAGCAACTGCATGAAAGCCTCATGTCTCTAAGTACAATGCCAAGCATTGGATCTAGTAGTGTAAAGCGTGCCACCATTGGACTCGGGAGAAGTGGGCATGTGTTCTGTGAAATAGCAAGTACCGTTTATCTGTTTGGCAATCTGATGGGCAATTCTGGGTTTGGTAGATGCCAGGAGAACGTTACCTGCATTGTTACAACTGTAAAGTTTGGTGGAAGATGGATAATGGTATGGGACTGTTTTAAAGCAGTTGGGCTAGGCCTTTTACATTTTAGACTATGTAATGCTTCCAACTTTGTGAGAACAGTTTGGGGGAAGGCCCTTTGCTATTTCTGCCCCAGTGCACGAAGCAAGGTCTATAAAGACGTGAATGAGTTTTGGTCTGGAAGAACTTGTTTGTCCTGTACAGAGCCCTGACCTTAACCCCATCAAACATCTTTGGGATGAACTGGAATGGAGGTTGCAAGCCAGGCCTTCTTGTCCAATATCAGTACTTGACCTCAGTACTTGACCTCACAGAATTGGCAAAAATTATCACAGACACACTCCAAGATCTCGTAGAAGCCTTCCCAGAAGAGTAAAAGCTCTTATAGCTATAATTACATATTAATGTCTATGTATTTAGATTGTGGAAAGAATAAAAAGGTGTCCAGGGTGATATAGGGATCTAGAGGATAATTCTTTGCTGTATATATAGGATCCTAAGCATCTTTTAGACAATGGGTCGTCAACCTGGTCCCTACCGCCCACTAGTGGGCGTTTCAGGATTCCAGGTGGGCGGTAGGGATTTTCTAATTTTGACAGATTGGGCAGGCGTGCGGGTGCGAGCCGGCGGTACCCCTGCGACCGGGTACCGCCATCACCACTTGCAGCCCCGGCCCGCATGGCAAACCGCCGGGGCCGCATATGGAGGGGTCCATCGGGTGGCATATGCTGTCAGGGCCACCATCACAGAGCTGGGAGGAAGTGACTGCACGTCACTCCTCCCAGCTAACACACAGACCGCGTGGAAGGAAGGAGGAGGGAGTCAGAGTGGGAACTCCCATCCACCTGAGCCACCACTGGACCCCAGGGAAAGTCAACCTCCTGCACCTAAAAGGTAGGAAACAGGAGGATGACTAAAATATTTTGTGTGTGTTTGTTTGTGTATGTGTCTTTGTATGTATGTCTTGTGTGTGTCTGTCTGTATGTATGTGTGTGTATGTATGTGTGTCTTGTGTGTGTGTGTGTGTGTGTGTGTGTGTGTCTGTATGTGTGTATGTGTGTTTTGTGTGTGTGTGTGTGTGTGCCTGTCTGTTATAGTGGGCTATAGTAAGTAATAGTAAGTGGGATACCTAGCTCAGCCTTCCTACTGGGCATTGTTATAAGTCATGTCTACAAATGCTTAGAGTCATGTCTACAAATGCTCGCAGTTTAGGGAAAAAGATCCATGAACTTGTGGCAATAATGCCAACTGAGAGTGTAGATTTAGTCGCTATTACTGAGACATGGTATAATGAGAAAAATGATTGGGACATAGCAATACCAGGGTACTCTTTATATAGAAAAGATAGGGAAGGCAAGAAAGGGGGAGGGGTGGCCCTGTATGTGAAGGATAGCATAAAATCTAGCCTAATAAAAGTTAGTGAGACAAACATAGAGTCCGTTTGGGTTACGTTAGAATTTGGTAATCACACAGTAACTCGTGTAGGTGTGATTTATAGGCCCCCAGGACAAATTGAAGAGTTAGATAATCTACTAGTTGAGGAAATAGCTAAAATGACAATGAAGGGGGAAGTTATCATCATGGGTGACTTTAATCTTCCTGATGTAAATTGGAAAACAAAATTAGCTACTTGTGCCAGGAGCACACATATTCTAAACTCACTACTGGGATTGTCTCTAAAACAAGTTGTTGAAGAGCCAACTCGTAAAGAGGCCATACTAGATTTAGTGTTAACAAATGCAGATTTGGTATCAGATATTACTGCAGGTGAAAGTTTAGGATCCAGTGATCATCAGTCAGTGATCATAAGAACAGTGACTGAGTCACACCACACAAAAACAAAAGTTTTAGACTTTAGAAAAACAGACTTTTGTAAAATTAGAATATGTGTAGCGGAGTCATTATCAGACTGGAGCAATTTAAATGGAGTCCAAGGGAAATGGGATTATTTAAAAGTTGCACTATTGAAGGCAACAGAAAATTGCATTAGGCTTGTCAATAAAAGCAAAAAATTCAAGAAACCACTGTGGTATTCCGCAGATGTGGCCAAAATAGTTAAAAACAAAAAGTTAGCATTTAGGAATTATAAAAAAACCCAGAGTGAGGAAGACAAAATGATCTATAAGATTAGGCAGAAAGAGGCTAAGCAAGTTATAAGAGCTTCCAAATCACACACAGAAGAGAAAATAGCACAGTCAGTAAAAAAGGGGGACAAAACATTTTTTAGATACATAAATAAGAAAAGAAAAGTAAAACAAGCATTAGTTCGATTAAAAACAAAAGAAGGAAGGTATGTAGAAGAGGATAAAGGTCTAGCTGACTGCCTCAATGAATATTTTTGTTCTGTATTTACAGATGAAAATGAAGGAAAAGGACCTCAGTTGAGAAAAAGGATAAATGAGTCATTTATTACACGTGAGTTTACAGAGGAAGAGGTTCTATTTCAACTGTCAAAAGTAAAGACAAATAAGTCAATGGGACCTGATGGAATACACCCAAAGCTATTAAAAGAGCTTAGTGGTGTACTAGCAAAACCATTAACAGATTTATTTAACCAATCATTGTTAACAGGAGTAGTCCCAGAAGATTGGAAGTTAGCGAATGTTGTGCCCATTTACAAGAAAGGTAATAGGGAGGAGTCGGGCAACTATAGGCCAGTAAGCCTTACTTCAGTAGTGGGGAAAGTGATGGAAACCATGTTAAAGGATATGATTGTTGAACATCTAAAAATACATGGATTTCAAGATCAGAGACAACATGGATTTACTTCAGGGAGATCATGCCAAACTAGTCTTATTGATTTTTTTGATTGGGTAACTAAAATTATAGATCAGGGTGGTGCAGTAGACATTGCTTACCTAGATTTCAGTAAGGCTTTTGACACTGTTGCACACAGAAGGCTTATCAATAAACTGCAATCTTTAAGTTTGGATTCAAATATTGTTGAATGGGTAAGGCAGTGGCTGAGTGACAGGCAACAGAGGGTTGTAGTTAATAGAATATATTCGAAGCTTGGACTTGTCACCAGTGGGGTACCTCAGGGATCTGTACTTGGACCCATTTTCTTTAATATTTTTATAAGTGATATTGCAGATGGTCTTGCTGGTAAGGTATGTCTTTTTGCTGATGATACTAAGATATGTAACAGGGTTGATGTTCCAGGAGGGATAGGCCAAATGGCAAATGATTTAGGTAGACTAGAAAAATGGTCAGAATTGTGGCAACTGACATTTAATGTGGATAAGTGCAAGATAATGCATCTTGGACGTAAAAACCCAAGGGCAGAGTACAGAATATTTGATAGAGTTCTAACCTCAACAATTGAGGAAAGGGATTTAGGGGTGATTATTTTCGATGACTTAAAGGTAGGCAGACAATGTAATAAAGCAGCAGGAAATGCTAGCAGAATGTTTGGTTGTATAGGGAGAGGTATTAGCAGTAGAAAGAGGGAAGTGCTCATGCCATTGTACAGAATACTGGTGAGACCTCACTTGGAGTATTGTACACAGTACTGGAGACCGTATCTTCAGAAGGATATTGATACCTTAGAGAGGGTTCAGAGAAGGGCTACTAAACTGGTTCATGGATTGCAGGATAAAACTTACCAGGAAAGGTTAAAGGATCTTAACATGTATAGCTTGGAGGAAAGACGAGACAGGGGGGATATGATAGAAACATTTAAATATATAAAGGGAATCAACACAGTAAAGGAGGAGACTATATTTAAAAAGAAGAA
Organism: Pelobates cultripes; assembly: GCA_933207985.1. Taxonomy (NCBI): domain Eukaryota; kingdom Metazoa; phylum Chordata; class Amphibia; order Anura; family Pelobatidae; genus Pelobates; species Pelobates cultripes. The sequence continues at coordinate 142,077,093 of OW240914.1, read as the reverse complement.
AAACTACCACAACAAGAGGACATAGTCTTAAATTAGAGGGACAAAGGTTTAAAAATAATATCAGGAAGTATTACTTTACTGAGAGGGTAGTGGATGCATGGAATAGCCTTCTAGCTGAAGTGGTAGAGGTTAACACAGTAAAGGAGTTTAAGCATGCGTGGGATAGGCATAAGGCTATCCTAACTATAAGATAAGACTAGGGACTAATGAAAGTATTTAGAAAATTGGGCAGACTAGATGGGCCGAATGGTTCTTATCTGCCGTCACATTCTATAAGGAAGGTTAAAAAAAAATTTAAAAAGGGGAAAAAAAAAAGGTGGGGAGGAGAATTGAGGAGGGAGAGGAGGGGAGCTGACACACAGATGAGAAATCATATTATGCGCAAACAGAGAAGTCGTCTGAATATCACCGAAAGAGGAGACCTTTGTTTGTTCCTTACGAAAATCGAACCAGCTATCAAATATTTAGTCTTGCAGCATCAACCTCAAGGATCTCATTAATCACTAGTAAAGGTAATTTCAATCTGTTCTGATCAAAATAATACTATATGAGTGCAAAAATATGCACTAAAGGAGCTCCATATGTACTCCCTAAAAAAAGGGGTGAAAATTATAGAATAGGGGAATCTCAGAGAATTGGACGTTATCACACTAGAGGATAACCAAAATAGCCTGATAGTAAATACCCCCAAGTGGACAGTCCAAAGATCCCCCCTCTAATACCTCGGGACAGAAGTCCCTACAACCAAACTAACGCTCAAAATTTTAGCTCCATGTAAATCTCTCAAATAGACTGTCCCTGATCAAGATAAGTATCCACTAGATAAACCCTAAATTGTAGACTACATTAAATGGTAGAAAAACAAATTCTCATTCCCACAAAACTTAAATAAACAAAAAGATAACAAAATAAAAAGAAAACGCCCGATATGTGTTTTGGCGCTTGAGTAATGCGCCTTCATCTGGGGCTATCAGTGAGTGTCTGCAAGGCTCCGACTTTTTAAAACCTTCGTGCCAATAATGGACACATTCCCTAAGGAGGTGTAATCAAAAAGCTGTTAAGGGCTGTATCTCAAATTAGATAAGTTCAACTCCCTGGTTAAAGTTCATCCCTCGGGAGGTATTATTTTTGTTTAACTCTAACTGAAGATGTAACTATTTCTTTTTTTAATACATTTTCCAAATACATGAAACTACAGCTTTGTATGTTTATGGTTGTTATGTTGCACTTGTTTAATCTGGTATCCTAGACAGGGGATATACAAGAATCTGAAACAATTGTCCAAGCCTTCAGTAGTATGAAAACAAGCCTCCCTGTTCTATTGAAAGGGATACTTAAATATCACAGTTAGAAATAGGCCATTTTTACTGTAAATCCAAAATAATTAACTATATATGAATGTAGTATTTGCCTCTGCTCAAACCCAGTGTTAGAAGATTCAAGAAAGGTAGTGATCTGCCATCTCTCCACCAGTCACTGTTAAAGAAGTGTTCTTACATAGCAAGACCACTTAATGTTATCTCACATATATATTATTATTATTATTATTATAGCCAAATTTACCACCCTAACTCCTCCCACAGTTTCTAAACTACATGGACAGTAATATACCGAAACGTGCGGATTGTTCCCGATCGGATTGCTATTACTTTGTGGAACGTTTCGCCGAATGGTTCACGAAATATCGTTGTTTTTGTGGCGAAATTGGTCCCATAGGAATGAATGGCAAAATGTTCAAAACTAGAGTGGGAGCTGGCAAAAGCTGAAAAATCAGGACATGATTTCTAAATTGCCACCACTCCCTTATTTTCAGGCCCACCTACACAAATCTTATATCAAAAAGTTCAGCTATCCCTGCTGCCACTAAACATGTCCACGGCTAAGTCATAGTCCTGATAGTTTTCACAATATAACCATTTGTTTGCAACTCACGTCCACTCACGACATTCATTGAAACTCCACTCTAGACACCTAAAATTTGAAGGGCAATTTCTAAACTACGACTGTGCCTTCATTTTTAATACTTCAGAGACATACTATGCATCAAAATGTAGGTCTGAGTTGAGTCTTGTGATTCTCACAATATAAAGTTCTTCGCTGTAGGACTTATAGTTTTTATAAATACGACCGTTTGAAGATGGCAACCGCCAGTGAAGTGAGCAATTTGGAGCAGTTTGTTTCTAACCGCTCTTCTCTGCCCAATTTGAAATCTATTAGTTCCTGTTGGCAGTTGGTGGAATGTTCGAGGGATTTGAAATGGCGGCTGCAGAAACCCTGTGTAACAAGGCTGCAATATGAAGATGCTGTTATATATGTATTAATAAAGTGAGTACTTCGTTATACAGGAATTATTGACTGATTTGTACAAAACATCACAGTGGCAGCAGGGATAGCTGAACGTTTTGATATAAATTGGTACATTTGTATCCCTCCATGGCAAGACCACTTACTATTATCTCACATATATATTATTATTCGTATTGAGCAATTTGGAGCAGTTTGTTTCTAACCGCTCTTCTCTGCCCTATTTGAAATCTATTAGTTCCTGTTGGCAGTTGGTGGAATGTTCGAGGGATTTGAAAGATTTGAAAGTTCTTCTCTGCCCTTGCTGTAGAGTGAGTGAACCACACGCCAACCTTTCCACAGTTACTCCAGCCACTCCAACCACACAACAGTTACTCAGCTCACTCCACCCAGTTACTCCGCCCACTCCAGTTGTAGACTACTGGTGGAGGCAAGAACACTTCACACAATTTCACCAGAAATTGTAGCTTTTCTAGTTGATTCTGCTATGGATGATGGAAATTATTTGTACGCATGTTTGCGTGTGTGATGGAGGTTTATGTGGGCTACTTGTGTGTGATGTGAATTGTGTGGTAGGTACATGTATGTAGGGCAGGGATGGTAACAGTTGGTATCTGAGGCATTTACAAGCAATGACCTCTGTTTGTTCATGAACCTCACACATCTCATATCATGGAAAATATTCAAGTGAAGCAATGCAGGTCTCGAGATCATTGAGATTGTAGACTACCATGTGTTTTCCTATTAGTTGCTCAAAAAGCCATCAAACCCTCAACCTAGCAGACTTCCCAGACAACACAAAATTAGAATAAATAGAGTTGCATCAGCAAACTAAACTAACAGGAAACCATGGGGAAGATCGAGACAGGCTGTTTTCTAATAGCAGGGGGATGGATCAGCTTAAACTACCTATGTGGGGGACGTTTAAAGTGTTCATTAGCCACTTTTTTTAGGGAGATGTAAACTACTTTACAGGAATAACGAGGTACTGATGACTATATGCCCTGTTTTGATAACAGTATGCGTGCTTGTTACCTCTTAACATCCTATCCACTTGGTTATTACATCCAGTGGGTATGCCTATAATACCTAGAGTGCTGAACCCTTTGAACCCGGCACTGCTTAGAGAAGAGTTATCTCTCTCTTCCACTTGTAACCGGATGCAAGTCCAATACTGTGATAGATGTTACAGTCTGTGTCCTATAGTAGCTACACTTACAGACTACTGATACAACGTGATCGGCAATCATCCCCCCTCCCTCCTTTCCTCGAGCCCCCATGTTCTGAGTTCCCTTAATTCCTTCAGACTTTGGCAATATCAGCAAACATTAGAGGTACCTAACTATTTACTGATCCTCCTAAGGTTATATACTTAAGGTAAACTGGATATTTTGATACTTATATCCCAGTATTTTAAAATACACAAGTTTGATTTATTCATTTATTTATTTATTTGTATCACTTGGGTTGCACTCTTCCATTTATTTTTGTGTATTGTCTTTTTGATGTCTTCGGCCATATGGATATACCAATAAAGGCTTTAACCACTTATATGAAATCTTAATTCTTGTAGGTTCTCTTTCACGGAGTCAGGACCACCCACAACAAATTTTGTGAGTGGTTACCTCTACTCAATCGTATTCATATCTTCTCAGTATCTAGGGTCCATGTCCTTGAGTTCCTCCGTAACCTACTAGGAGGCACCGGTGTTAACTTGTTTACCACCATAGCCTCTCTTTTCTCCGCAACTTACAAATCACCTGGAACTCTGAGTTGGAACGCGGAGTTGCTGCGGTCCAGTAAAACAAATATGAATGCTAACTTTGGCCAGTATTTGTGACTAAGTGGCTACTAAACAGACTTGGCATACCCCATTTGCAATACAGTGTGTTGTCTACTTTTGCAAATGGTATACCATCATAGCGGTAATTCTCATTCCTGGGCTACCATATGGTCTCGAAGGCAACATAATTTGTCTGGCAAATGTCAATGTGTATAAACTGAAAAATGTAATGTGCTATATTTGACCCTGTAACTTTCAAATACATCAAAAAACCTGCACATAGGGGGTATTATTGTACTCGTGAGACATTGCTGAATACAAATATGTGTATTTTATTGCAGCAAAAGCAAACAGTATTATGACATTTACAATTAAAATGCAATGCAGAACTAAAAAATTACAACATTTCTTAATTTCTCACATTTTCTTAGATTTCATTCATATGAAATTATGTTTTATATATTAATATTTGATGTGAAATAAAAGCTGAATTTCTCCTGAAAAAGTGATATATAATACAGACATATAGTCAAATTCCACGTTTTTTTTTGTTTTGTTTTTTATCCGAACTTGTACAATTGTCTCAGTCCTTAAGGAGTTAAACTACAATAAATATGTTTTGAAATCAGTCTGTGTACATAACATACATTGTTTTTATTCTATATTACATTTTAGTTGCACAAATTGTAATTAGTAAGTCACTTGAAATTTCTCAGAACAGTCCTGCCAGTCCTGACCAAAGCCCCATTCACACCCATAAAATTATATTCCCCACTTTCTCCATTTGGAATGTTTGGAGGTTTGCATTATATTATCTGATAATGCAGTGTTAGCTCACTATATTTAATCAATTTCAGAGTTAGACACATTCTGACATTATATTTGTTATATTCTCCCCAATCTCCTTTCTCAGTTTTTCTATCTCTTGTTTCTCTTTAGTTGTTAACACAGTACATTTATATTACAGTTCTAAATAATCTTTCATGATAGCACTATACTGTTTGTGTTTGTGTTTTACTATTTTTAATCTATATATTATCCTTTACACTCCATAAAGAACTCATCACACAGTGAAGCTCTCTTTGTGTGTGTTACTGTATCAGACTGCTGTAATACCTCTGCCATAGGATTGTCTCTATGGCTCTCTCACGGTGCTCCTAGCATGAAGCCTATATAGAGCTCTCCATCTGGATTGTGGGTCCCCTTGGTCCTGGCATTGTACCAACCTTAGCAGTTTCTCTGGTGAGGTCCCAATCTGTGGCTCTGGCTGATGAGTAAGGCAGAATATAGCAGGACAGCTCCTTCCTGAGTAATAGTGCTGTGAACTTGAACTTGAACAGCAGATCAGTGTGGGCTGTAATGGATTGCTGACTGGCTCTGATACACTGCACTGCTGTTAGTATCTGCTTGCCTTTTTCTTGAGTGTTGATCTGACTCTGCTTTTGAATTCTTCAGACAGAATGACCTCCTTGTAGCAGTGCTGCAGAAGGGCTGCTGTTAATGTCTGTGTTCTTGGCAATGTGTGAAATTGGAAGTGAAGGTTTGTTTTTGTTAATATGGACCTTGTCCCCTTACAGTGTGTATAAATATTCACAGGATCTCGCAGTGTGTTAGTGCTACTGCAGGATGAGTGTGTCTGTGTTCATTGGAAGGTGTGTATATGTGCATCCTCTGAGTGTGGCAGTGCTGGTGATAGAATGAGGATGTGAAGTGCCTGTGCTTGTCACAGGATGTTAGTTGGTGTATGTGCTTGGCTGTTAACACCCTGCAGGGCTGTAACATTTATAAAGGTGTTTAGTGTCTTGTCATTACTTTTGTACTTGATGTTCTCTTTCTGATATATGATTAACCACTCAATATATCATTTCTTGTTACTCACTGCTACTAACATACACACACACACAAAGTAAAAAGAGTAAAGGAGCCGCAACACTACAACATAATCAAATTAAGATTTATTCCATCATTAAGGGGATCCAGCAACGTTTCGACAAATGCAGTGTCTTTGTCAAAATGAGGATCTAACTAACACCACAATGTTTAAATACCCTCTCAATTACATCAATTAATAAATCTTCATTTGGTTATGCTGTAATAATGCGGCTCCGTTATTAATTTTACTTTGTGAAGGTGTTTGGAGAGTGGCCTTGGAAACCTGCACCTATGATATAAATGAAGAGTGCTGCTGAATCTCCGAGTATACACACACATACATACGCACACACATATATACCAGCTCATTCTAGTTGTTCTGTTCAATGATACTATTATTTATTCTGCAACTAGTGAATAGACTTAATTTATGTAAGAACTTTGGATAGAGATGACACTATAGAAACAATGTAAAATAAATAAATCTAACATGCTAAACTAGTTTATATTTTGCCTGGCATGCTGGTCTGAATGAATAACATGATAAAATAATATGTGATTAAAGGGACACTAGAGTCACTTAACCCCTTAAGGACACATGACATGTGTGACATGTCATGATTCCCTTTTATTCCAGAAGTTTGGTCCTTAAGGGGTTAAACTACTTTAGCTTAATGAAGCAATTATGTGGTGTAGATCATACCCCTACAGTCTCACTGCTTAATTCTCAGCCATTTAGGAGTTAAATCACTTTTGTTTCTGTTCATGCAGCCCTAGCTACACCTTCCCTGACTGTGACTCACACAGCCTGTATAAAATAAGTTTCATTTTCGGGGGCGGTGCTTGCCAAACATGGTGAACCGTCGCACATCCCAAAAGCTTTAGGAGAAATCCTGTAAATACTGACCTGTTTGACTACTCAAACTCCTCAAACTTGGACTACTACACCTCTGCTGACTCCCAGCTAACCGAGAACTTTAACGATTATGCCTCTGACAGACAACAAGGCATATCCCACTGGATGACCCGCAGTGGCAATACCGTGGCCTAGTAGCGGCCTGGCTGTGCGGGACTAGAGGGGATGGCCGATCCCTCAGCCCACGTGCCAGTCGGACCCATGGTGGGCAGCCCTGTCTTCCCCCCTCGCCGGTGAGGGTTATCCCGGGAACCACAGCCACTTACCTACATCCGGGACTGATCTGAGTGCACCCCGCCAAAATCCACGGGCCCTACTATGTCTCTCAAAACGGCGCTGGAACACGACCCCGTGAAACATACAAGGCCTAACCTAAGCTTCTTGGCAATATTTGACACAATCTGTGAAGCCTTCTGGGAACGACTGAGGCAATGAGCAGACCATGTCCACAGGCTCATAGACGCTAGACCCCCAAAAGGAGCACCCACACATTTGCTCATCCCACTCCGGAGATACCAAGGGGGCCCAAGAAGATGCACTGTCTCTCCGGTACGTACCAATCTGCAACGCATTGATACCTTGCCTCACGAAGGGGCATCCGCTGATTCCCTTATCTCACTCAGAGACTCTTACACATGCAATTTCCCTTGGGATTTCCAACCCAAGCAGAACCTCTCTGGAGTCCATCTCCCTTTATTAACTCGTGAACACAACAAGTTGTGGGCAAAGCATATGACTATAAACGTTTGCTCTTTGTATTTATGTACATTTTTTGCGACATGTGGAATGCCGCAATATTGACCACGAATGCCAACCGAGGGAATAAGCTGATGCTTTAGTCTATACTGAATGCAGGCCTGCTATCAGTGAATGAGTCTTTATGAGATGCCCGGATTCCATTTTGTTTTACACTGTTTATTTTGCTCAACTATTTTTCAATATGTTTTTATGCATAGAATATGGCGCAACTTTCTTGAGCTTTAGGTTCAGTACCAGTAGAAATACTATTGCATCCCTGGCCTGATTATAGAATAACTCACCCCACTTTTCTAAGCACTGGATACTCACTACTACAATAATTGTCTAGCTTGTTTCCTTAATCATAATCAGCACTACTCGTCAGCTCTTATCACCATGTCTAAATAGCCTGCCTAAGAATATAAATGCCTATCACTCATAATATTCAGCATTTTCCTTCTGTCAACATGTCTTACCAGCTAGAAATATTTAGACATGCTTGTTGTTTTTTTTTTTTGTTTCCTTAAAAATGAAAAGTGCAGTATTTCATAGCATTTCATCTTTCGTCTACACCTTTTGCTTGTTGATTATACTCATGAGGAATGTACTCTGTTTGTTACGCTATGCACTACAAAAATAAAGAATATTAAAAAAAGTTTCATTTTCAATCAGACTTACCTAGCTTTAGAATTTTTCGTCCTGCTCCTTAAATTGAACTTTATTCACACATAGGAGGCTCCTGCAAGGTCTAGCATGCTATTAACAGTACAGGAGATAAGAAATTCTCAAATTCTCACATTAGTTCTCACTTTACAGGAAGTGTTTAGGGCTGCAAAAACAAGAAAAAATTGGGGGGGAAATAGTGCAAAGAGGCAATACTAGATTGATCAACATAATATTAGATATACACTAAAGCAATTCTTCCTCTCTCATTTCGTGTATTTTTTTGTTTCCTTAAAAATGAAAAGTGCAGTATTTCATAGCATTTCATCTTTCGTCTATACCTTTTGCTATACTATAATATGAATGTTTAAATGACGTCATTTTGGCGGGAATTTCAAATTTTCTTAACAGTATTGTATGTTATATAAACCTCTGTATGTCAGGTGTGCCCTCCTTTTATTATTATCTACTTGATGAAGCCTTCTAAGGCGAAACGCGTATAGATATTATTTTAATCACTTTATAATAAAGAATTTAATTTGGCATAGATTATTTTATAGCCATTTTTTCATTTATTCTTTTTATATTGTATATTGAATAATTTATTTCATTTGTGCACCTGATCTACACCTACAAGGAACTCAAAGAATCCACAGGTGGGGATTACACCACCTAGGCGCTTATACTGAGCAGTACAGATCTGCTCTATAGAATGTAAGTATTTTACTTTACATTCCTCTGCTTTATTGTATATAGAGAGCACTATATTTTTTCTCTCATTTTGGGTTGAATAACATTTATTCGAATACGGAATCTGGGACAGATACTCTCCAATCAAACATCTCTTTGTTTATCCTTGAGTGGGGATTGTTCCACTTCGCGCGCTGAATACCAGAGCTGGGATCTAGCTCTGGAAAGTGTGAGTACGGCTATTTTATTTATTCAATACTTTATTTCCGCTGACATACTATACCATTGGAGTTCCTGTTTTTGTTTCCCTTCCATATATCCTTTATTGGATTCAAGCACACCACTGTGAAGATTCCACTCCATTCTGACGTCTCAGGATTTCCCGCTTTTCCATAATATTTCACCATTACGGACTCTTGATAAGTTTTCTGGACTATTGTTTTATTTATATTTTATAATTTTTACCACCATTTTATATTTGCTTCCTTTATTATATACTCTGTATACGTTTTATCGTATATTTTAGGCGCACTTTGATCTCTTCTTCCATTTTATCTTTATATTTAGGGGATTATAGGGGATTCCCCTCTTAAAGGTGCTGCCTTTTTCTATTTTATTTGTGTGGCAGTAAAGCGCTGATTTTTTCTGTTTTTGTATCATTTTAGTATTTGCTGTGATTTACCTCTTTCAATAAAAGATGGTTGTCTCTTTTTTTTTTTACATGAATCGTTACGTTTTATACATGGAAAAACGAAAGACACAGGCCATACTCTGTGATAATGATGGTATAGATTTATTTCAGGATAAGTCACTCCACCAAACAAACTCAAGCTTATTTGTCAAATTCTTATCTCCAAATGAATTGAGGAAAGCTCCTTCACTCCCGAACCCCGCTATTATGCAGTCTGCATCTCCTGTGCTGTTTGAAAAGACTCATATGCACCTGGTGTCATGATTTCACAAACTGGAACCAGAAGTGACGCGCCAAGACAGCGCAAGATAGGCACTGAAGGAGAGGTTAATGGCACATCAGGAGTCTTTTCATACAGTATGGAGTATGATAGCAGGGGTCAGGAGTGAAGGAGCTTTCCTCAGTTCATCCGTAGATAAGATACGCCATCATTATCACAGAATGTAGCCTGTGTCTTTTGTTTTATCTGTTGCTGGGATGGATCATTGGTGTCCGTTTACATGAAGCACCTTTGGCGTTGATGGCTGACTCATAAGGTGGAACATGAGTGCAAAGATTATTGTTTTTGGTGTCTTAACTTTTATACATGGTCAGTTCCACCATTACTATAGTTACAATGTTCTGTATGTTTACATTATATTGTTCATTTAATAAAATTATAGTTTTGTTGTTTCATAATGTAAACTAAACCTTGCTCTAGACTAGGAATCGTCCCTTGTACAAATAATTATTAATTGCTTTGGCTTTTAAAATTAGAATTTAAATGAGCCTTGATTAGTGGGATTAGTTTACTCATGGAACTTTTTCCTCAGTATAGCGGCCATTTTCCCTTAGGTACGGTCACCATGCATTTTGGGCATCCATTAATGTTCTTCAGTTTATCTCCTTACCATCTGTGTATATACATTATTGAGATTATAGGGGTTAAGCCATATCTGGCAGCCCAAAGGTCCCCCAATTCTGAAATACAGCCGAAAACATAAATTCTGATAGCAGTCAGCCTAAGCTGGGAAGGTACCAGCCCACAAAGAGATACTTGGGAGTCAAACACGTTAATAAAGCATAATTCCTGCTATGTGAGATGCAGGAGCAAGGCAGCGTGTGCCGCATGCTCATGTCACCCAGAACTTTTTTTTAATGATTTACAAGACTTATAGCTGACTTGTAATTAAGAGCTGCCTCTTAATTGTGACTTTCTGTAGGTTTATTGAAAGTTTGACATTGTATAATGTGCAGCATTCAATAGGTATCTATGGATATCAAAGCATATTATTGAAATAATATGTCAGAGGATTTCTCTGAGCTGTTAAACTCAAGTTAACTAACAGTTCAAGGTCCTTGAATGTATTTGTTCTGGATACTGTTATTTGGCTCAGAGCCACAACAGTTTGACATTGAACTTCCAGGTTTTAATCCTTTCGTGACAAAAATACTGCCCCATCATAAAAGACTGGGATTTGCCTTTTCCATTTTCAAGAAGAAATAAAATAAAATTTAACCTGCATAGGAATATGCTGGTGGAATATAGTCAAGACTTTACAGTTTTTTTGTCAGTTCTCCGGAGATTAGAATATTTAGAGCATGTAGTACACTATGAATGGAGCCTTAAAGGGACAGCTTCAGAGAAAATACAGTGTTTACAATGCTGCCTTAGGCCTGCTCCACTGAACAAAATTATAAACGCTACACTTTTGTTTTTGCCCCCATTTATCATGAGCTGAACTCAAAGATCTAAGAGTTTTCTACGTACACAAAAGACCTATTTCTCTCAAATATTGTTCACAGGTCTGTCTAATTCTGTGTTAGTGAGCACTTCTCCTTTGCTGAGATAATCTATCCACCTCACAGGTGTGGCATATCAAGATGCTGATTAGACAGCATGATTATTGCACAGGTTCTCTAACATAAGCCGTCTCCAAAGGCATTTCAGAGAATTTGGCAGTATATCCAACCGGCCTCACAACCGCAGACCACGTGTAACTACACCAGCCCATGATCTCCACTTCCAGCATCTTCACCTCCAATATCGTCTGAGACCAGCCACCCGGACATCTGCTGCAACAATTGGTTTTCAATTTTTTAACAAAAGAATTTCTGCACAAACTGTCAGAAACCATCTCAAGGAAACTCATCTGCATGCTTGTCGTCCTCATTGGGGCCTCTTCCTCACTGCAGTTAGTCGTCTTAACCGACTTGAGTGGGAAAATGCTCACATTCGATGGCGTCTGGCACTTTGGAGAGGTGTTCTCTTCAAGGATGAATACAAGTTTTTACTGTACAGGGCAGATGACAGACAGGGTGTATGGCGTTGTGTGGGTGAGCAGTTTGCTGATGTCAATGTTGTGGATCAAGTGGCCCATGGTGGCGGCGGGGTTATGGTGTGGTCAGGCATATGTTATGGACAATGAACAGAGGTGCATTTTATTGATGGCATTTTGAATGCACAGAGATACCATGACGAGATCCTGAGGCCCATTATTGTGCCATTCATCCACGACCATCACCTCATGTTGCAGCATGATAATGCATGGCCCCATGTTGCTAATATCTGTACACAATTCCTAGAAGCTGAAAACATCCCAGTTCTTGCATGGCCAGCATACTCACCAGACATGTCACCCATTGAGCATGTTTGGGATGCTCTGGATCGGCGTATACGACAGCGTGTTCCAGGTCCTGCCAACATCCAGTAACTTCGCACAGCCATTGAAAAGTAGTGGACCAGAGGGGGGCGTGGCCGGGACACGGAGCGAGCTGGACGCGTGTGAGTGAAGCTCCGCTCCGACAGCACCGCTTGCAGCTCACATTAGCGCACAAAACTGAGCCAGAACTGCCGACATGGAGAAGCGACCCCCTAAGAAACCCCCCAAGCGGGTGGCTGAGCCTGGAGCCACTGTGGCGGATCTCTTTGCCTGCTCCCGCCAAAACCCGACGGGCTCTCAAGATGGCGCCGAGACTGAAGCTGGCTCCATGACAGCGCCTCCTCTCCCAGCTCCAACTCAGGGGACACAATTTAAAGCCCCAGACACCAACCAAATCCTGTCTAAGTTATCTAAAGGGTCAAAGCCTACCTGGCTGGCGAAATTGAGCGCTCTACACAGGTGCTTCAAAATGAAATACACTCCATTGGGGACCGCACCACTAGACTGGAGCAACGCCTCAAAGCCACAACCATCGCACACAACGCAGCCATACAGCAGGTAAATGCTTTAACTGACAGGCTCACTAATGCGGAACTCGCAATAGAGGACATGGCGAATAGATCTCGCCGAAATAACCTACCCCTGCGGGGCCTCCCAGAGCGACAGGGAGAGGGCCCCATAACGGAGCTGGTAACCCAGATTCTCAAACCAGTACTGCCAGAACTCCCTGACCACCTCTGGATTATTGAACGCACTCATAGGGCTCTACGCACGAGACGGGCAGAGACAAATACCCCCAGGGATGTCGTGATTCGATTTTTGCATTTCCAAACAAAGGAAGCCGTACTGCACAAAAGCCAAGAAGGCCCAGTACGATACCAAGGCCACGAGCTCGCTATATACCAAGACTTGGCCCCGACCACGTTGCAGCGTAGAAGAGAGTGGAAGCCTATCACGGACACGCTGAGGGAGCAAGATATCAAATATGCTTGGGGATACCCCTTTAAACTACTCATCTTCCGAAACAACAGAACGCATATACTGCAACCGGGGGACGACGCAGCAGCCTTCCTGGCGGGCCTGGGGCTCCAGGTGCCGAAAAACTTGCCCCCCACGATCGCCACCCGGGGAGAGCTCCAGGATCTCCCACTGGAATGGCTACCAGCAGGAGAGTAAGGTACCAGGGCCCCAAATACACATGCACGAACTCTGAGTGCCTCCCATGTCACACACTTACGGGAGGGCCGCTCAGCGCATTGGGTGGGGGACGGGGTGAGGATTCTGGGCACCACACCGCCAAATGGCACTATGACTAAATAGGGAACTTTTGCTCTTGACCCATTCCACAGCTTAGAGTGCTGCCACTAGCGGAGGGCCGGGGAATGCACATTGACCTTCCAATCTGAGGCAGGGTCATACCCAAAGGAACTATGCTCACATCAGACAGGCAAGGGCACCGAGGACAAACTATCCCAACTATAAGCAGGATCACCTAGACACAGACATTCTGCGGACACTTTGTACCTCATGATGGCCGGACTGGCCCTTGGGCCCTACCCACTTTCCTAAGGGGGGATGAGATTTTATATCCAAGAGGACATGGCCTTGACGCACACCTTGAGGGTGCATACTTACTACTATTTAACACCACCACTACTTTTAGGCAAGATGCCCCCCGAGGTTGTACAACAAGCTCAACTAACACCGGAGGGCCTACATAGGAGAGGTCTGACAGCACGATGGGAGGTGTCTGACCCATAGGCACAATGGCAGGTGTCTCACAGGGGGGAGGTGGGGGCAGGTTGACGACTTAGTCGACTCCTCTCGAGTCTGAGAACCCACACGCTGGTGCTTCGTCTAACAATATAGGGTGAGACCCAGACGGGGGGTCTTGGACATAGGGGCTCCACCAGACGGAGGATATAGGGACAGCCTAGATAGTCTGCAGAGTACCCACCCCTGACCCGGCCTTCCTCCCCCCCCACAGTTTGGGACGATACCTACCCAGGGGGATAGTGGAGACTCCAGACCTTCACATTAACACTACAAGACTGAAGCTCCCCACATTCACGCTACAAGACGCTGACTGGCCTTGGGGGGCCCCGGTGACACGGGGGAGTACGGGGTTGATGAACTAGCATTGATAGGGATACGCTGCCCTTGAGAGGGGATAGCTTGGTTTTCTCAGTTATGGTTATAAGCGGTGAAGTCACACCCGGTGACATTTATTCACAATTCATCTACCCATGGTTAGGGTGATGAGCTTGGGAATCACACCCCATATTGTTCTGGCTTTGCATAAGACCAGATATTCACTGTTGTTTTATTTTCTCTATGTCTTTACCCTATTCTTTTTCCTTACTATCCTTACCTCTTTCTCATCGGGCACCAGAGCCGCAGGAAACCCAGGGATCGAACTTGCACAACCGTCCAGACCAGGGGACCATAGAGATAGACTGAGACAGCAATCCTACCATACGGGTCTATGCAGGGCCGGTGCAAGGATTCTTGCCGCCCTAGACAAAGATCCATTTTGCCGCCCCCTCTTGAATGCAACTACACTCTCTCAGAAGTTTATTCACTAAACTATGAATTCAGTGAATTGGAAATCGAATTGCATAGTTTAAGCAAAAACAGCTGAACTGTGACTGTAGCGGAGTTGGCGAATTCTTCTAAATGGTATAACATTTGCCATTTGGTTTTTAATTAGGTCTGATCAGCTCTCCCTTTCCTCCATAGTGCCCAAACTCTCTCATTAGCGTTTATCCACAGCTTTCTCCTTTGTTTCTGTTTCCAAAAGCTTGCAGTCTCTATGTTCACGATTTATCTGCTCACTCTATGCAACTGATTCTCTCCAGCCTGTTTCTCTTTATTCCAATAGGGTTATTCAATAAAGTGAGAATTGTTGGGAATTCAAATTGAACTTCTAATTTATGGTCAAAACACCCGTTAACATTCTCCAGATTTGGCTACTCTGCCCTTACACTTACAATTCTCACTTTAGTGAATAATCCGGTAATTATCTTCTGTCAATTTCTCTTCTTTTCTTTCCCCTGTCTATTCATTAAACAGTGAGTTGAAATATAACTTGAAACATTTGGGCCAAAACAGAAGAGTTGTATAAAGTCATCTCAACTTTTTCAAATCACTGTTTAGTGAATAGACACCTAAGTGTCTAAGGGAAAGCAGAGAGACCAGTGATAAATTTGGGGAAAGGGAACAGACCGGGAAGGCAATTAGGAATGGGATAGAGAGATTGTTGAGGTTTTTAGGAAATTGATACAGACTAGGAGACATTTTAGGAGAGACACAGTGAGCAGACATTTAGGGGGGAAAAAAGAAACTGTCCAATATGAACACACACACACTGCCAATACATACATACATCCATACACAAACACACACACTGCCAATACATACATACATCCATACACACACACCCTGCCAATACATCCATCCATACACACACACACTGCCAATACATACAACCATACACGCACGCTGCCTAATATATACATTCAACCATACACACTCACTGGCCATTATACACACACTGCCTAATACATTCATCCATATGCACATACTGCCCAACACATACATCCATACGTACATACTGCCCAACACATACATCCATGCGCACATACTGCCCAACACATACATCCATGCGCACATACTGCCCAACACATACATCCATACGCACATACTGCCCAACACATACATCCATGCGCACATACTGCCCAACACATACATCCATGCGCACATACTGCCCAACACACACATCCATATGCACATACTGCCTAATACATATACATTTTACATTGTATACATTTATGGTTGTTATAACAAATTTATTCAATTCATTTGGTGGGATTTAACTTATACTATTGTGCATTTAGTTTATGATAATGGTGGTATTTAATGTGTGCAACAGGGAACTTGTCTGAAAGGCACCCTGTAAGTAAAATGTTTTTTTTTAAATATAATATATATATAATTATATTAATGTATTAGAAATATAACTGGTCACACACTCACTGGCACACACACACACACACACATCACTTACACCATCTCTCTCTCTCACACACACACACACACACACACACACACACACACACACACACACACACTCTTACTGACAAACACACACATACACACAAACAAACACTATGTCACATTCTCACTAACACACTCTCACTGAAATACACACACACAATGTCACTCACACCAGTTTACATATAGTCAGTTTATTAAAACACACACCCACAAACAAACTTAACACACCAATGTTCAAACATACACACAATAATAACCATCTCCCCTTATCCTCCAGTGATGCCATACCTGTGCTAGTGATGTGACTGGAGGAGAAGAGGATCATCTTTCAGCCTGCAGGTATCTGCCCTGGTTCCTGGTGGAGCAGGAGAGCAGTGCACAGTGAGCACAGGCTGCTTCCTGCTCCCTTCACTGTGCTTCCTGTGTTCACAGGCAGGGGGCAGCCAGGGTACCAGGTCACATCCCGGCTTCCCCTGCCTGCAAGAAGCACAGTGCTCTGCTGGGTGCTGGGGATTCAACAGATCCCCTCTCCCTGAGCAGATGATCGGCTCTGCAGCATCAGGGAGGCAGAGGGAGCACAGGATATGGCTGCGCTGGGGTTTGGCTAAACAGCCACTTACCCAACGCTCCGACCCCAGGCAAGAGAAGCCCGCTGCCCACCCACAGGAGCAGCCCACCCAGAAACCTCCAGGTGGGCGCCCCCTTCCGGTCGGCGCCCCAGGCGAATGCCTAATTCGCCTTAATGGTAGCGCCGGCCCTGGGTCTATGGCCGTCAAAGTGGTGTCCATAAACATGAAGGGCCTGAATGCCCCCAAAAAGAGGAGTCTGATGTTTAAAGAAGTGAAAAGGATGGGAGCAGATGTCGCCTTCCTTCAGGAGACACACATGGTGAGACACGCGACCATTAAAGTAAGTGATCGCACCTACACTACTTCGCACGAGGCTAGGTCCCTACAAAAGAGGAATGGGGTGGCTATACTGATACGTAACACGTGCCCCATTCATGTTTCCAAGGTACACGCAGACCCGGAGGGGAGGTACATTATTCTGACGGGCTCCATATATTCACACACGATACACATGATAAACATCTATGCCCCAAACACCCCAGACATTGCGTTCTGGAAGGAATTACAATCTAAACTAAATGCCCTACTGCAGGGCATAATACTCATGGGGGGTGACTTTAATGCTGCACCGTGTCCAGCCGCCGACAGGAGCTCCAGGGCGGGTCAGCTGAGATCCCATGGCAGAGGACGACAAGACAGGGCTCTGTATGAATTTATCAAATCAACTGGTCTTCTGGACGTCTGGAGGGCGCAACACCCTGACACGGTAGACTATACATTCTATTCGGCCCCGCATGGAACATATTCAAGAATCGATTTCTTGTTGGTAAACGATGCTGGCATGGCCAGAGTGACGGACTTGACCATCGGGTCCATCGCATGGTCAGACCATGCGGAGGTCACGGTGACGCTGGGGAACCTATGCATGGCCTCGCCTTGGAATTGGAAAATAAGCCCCAGCTTTCTCCAAGACCGGCAAACACAAGAGACAATTAGACAAGACATACGACTATACTTTGCGGAAAATACGACAGAAGATGTCACACCTAGCACAGTATGGGCCGCACATAAGGCAGTGATTAGGGGCACATGTATTCGTCTGGCCACCCAAAAGAAAAAGCAGAAAATGCGGCGATTGAACCAACTACTGGAGACACTTCGACAAGCGGAGCAGAAACACAAAGCGACACCAACTCCCCGCTTAACCGCCGACCTGAAGGATATAAGGAGATCAATTACTGAACTGTTGCTGGACGACGCCGCCCGGGATCTCATATGGTCCAAGAGAAACTTTTACGAAAAAGCTAACAAAACCGACACCCTATTAGCAAGGGTACTAAAGCCTAGACAGAGACGAACTCATATTGGAGCAATGAAGCACACAGACGGCACCATCAAGAATACACCGGCAGGTATTGCCCAGATATTCACGGAATACTATAGAACACTATACAATCACAAACCCCAAAAACGTGGATCAAATACAAGAGGTGCATGATAAAATGGATACATTTCTGCGGAATATCCAACTACCGAAGCTATCGGTAGACGCGATCCACAGGCTAGACGAAGACATAACCAGCGAAGAAATTGACAGAGCCATAGCGAGCCTAAAGAGCCACAAAGCCCCGGGCCCCGATGGCTTAGACGGAGGATATTATAAGACGTTTCGGGAAGAGTAAACTCCCCACCTCACGAGACTATTTAATAATCTTATGTCAGGTGAGAACCCAGAGAACGAGATGTCCCTAGCTAACATAATCCTTATCCCCAAACCGGGCAAGGACCCGACGATACCAGCGAGCTACAGGCCCATTTCCCTTATTAATCAAGACGTCAAGATCTTGGCAAAAATACTAGCGGACCGCCTCAACCCCATCCTGAAAACACTGATACATGCAGACCAGGTAGGGTTCATACCAAATCGTCAACTCTTTGAAAATACCAGGAGAAACATAGACATAATATGGAGACAGAAAACGGCCAGGATCCCCACCCCACCCCACCATAGACGCTGAAAAAGCGTTTGATAGAGTAGAATGGCCCCATCTTTTTAATCTCTTAACATATCTAGGCTTCCCGATGAAATACATATCTTCCATAAAAGCGATGTATAGAAACGCAACAGCCCAAGTTAAAATCGCAGGCACCTGGCCCCAACCCTTTAGATTGGGAAACGGCACTCGACAGGGCTGTCCTCTTTCCCCTTTGTTGTTCGCAATATCATTAGAGCCCTTATTACAGGCCATAAGGGAACATCCACGGATAAAAGGTGTTAGGGTGGGAGGCCAAGAATTTTTAGTATCTGCATATGCAGATGATGTCCTCCTTACAATAACAGAGCCAAGGGAATCAATGGACGCACTAGCTGAGGTTCTTACACAATATGGAGCCTTCTCGGGGTACAGAGCCAATCTCGACAAATCTAGCGCTCTCCCAGTGGGAGTGTCGGCGGCAGACACGGAGGCAGTACGAGCAGCACACAATATCCCCATAGCACGCGGCTACATTAAATATCTAGGAATACACTTGCCAGACAACCCAGCTAATATTTATCACCTAAACTATACCCCCCTCTTTAAGACACTTATATCAGACATGGAAAAATGGATAGACAAGCCTATCTCCTGGATAGGTCGCATCAATGCAGTAAAAATGAATATTCTTCCCCGAATACTATTTCTTTTCCAAGCCCTCCCTATCAAACTCAGTAAAGCCGACCTATCCCCACTACAACAAGCAATTGGAAAATTCATTTGGCAAAACAAGAGACATAGGATTTCGAGAAACATCCTATTTCGACATAAACAAAGGGGGGGACTGGGCCTCCCACACTTTGTGTGACCTCCGTCACCACTGATCCCTCTGCTCAGAAATAGAGCCTTCCCTCCGGGCATGGTGGCCAGGGACTTTGCTAACCTAGAAACTGCAGGCCTACAGAGGATCTGCCACATGTATAGGGATAATACGCCAGTCACATTTAACGACCTACGACAGACTACACACCTCACCCCCGCTGACTTCTTTAGATTCCTACAACTTAGGGACTACATGAAAGATCCACATTTACAAAATGCAGCCAGAGGGCACATGTCCTTCTTTGAAAACATGTGCCTCCACGAAACGACACAACCAGGTTTGATATCAAAACTATATGCACATCTTAGCTCTGAAACAAAAGAATGGGGCACGCTCACCTACACCGAAGCATGGGAAAGGGAATTAGGAGAGGAACTTGAAGGCACAGACTGGAGGGAAATTTGGGAGGCCAACACCTCAGTGTCCATGTTTGTGTCCCTCCAGGAACAGGCAATTAAAACGCTCCTCAGGTGGTATGTCACGCCAGTAACACTACACCGAATGGGGAAAACCCCGTCGAACGACTGCTGGAGGGGGTGTGGCATGAAAGGTACATACCTCCACATGTGGTGGGAATGTCCCCGGCTACAAGGCTTCTGGAGGGAGACCCAGACTCTCATAAAACGCATTTTCCACAGAGCACCAGACCTGAACCCATGGACATTTCTCCTCAATAGACCCTTAGACAATTGGACACGTAAAGAGCAAAAACTCTTACATAAGGTGACACTGGCAGCACGGAGAACTCTGGCGCAAGCATGGTTGAAGGTAGAAACACCTCCCCCGAGTGCAGTTATACATAATATAAAAGACATACACCTTATGGACAGCTTAACGGCTAAGGTTCGAGGAACTGTGTCACAGTTCGAGAAAACGTGGGAGCCATGGACCACTAGCGACTTGACTGGAGAAACCGACCAATAATAGGACAGGACGAGCACTACGCACCCATACTGGACCAACCCTAGAGGAGTCCCCCTGGGACTGAGACGAAAACCCTGGGTGGACTGGCGCCGACGCCCTGCGCTCTGATGACCCTAACCTACTGCCTTCCCTCTATCTCTGTCTCTTCCAGTCTCTCTCTTCTCTAGTTCTACTGGTTATGGGGAAAGTGGAGCCCTCGATGCAAATCATTTAGTCGACATATCATACTGTTGTAAAATGAGTAAAATGTTGTAAAATGAGACAACGACGGCATACTGCGAAGCTGGCCTACCGGCCACTTCCTTTTCTAAGAGGAACTAAAACTTGGATTAAATATTTGGCATTGCGCCACACGTAACGCAGGATTGGCATGGTTCATTATGCACTGATCGAAAATAGTATACCTCTTTCTCCAGCACTACACACACCTACTTAACAGATTCTGGAAGGACCTCTTTGGGACAGAGATAGTACACCTGGGCTAACTGGCACTAGCAGCTTATGCCCTGATGACCCCATTCTTCTACCTTTCCTCTATCCTCATTCTTTCCTATTTTTCTACTTACTCCTTCCACTAGTTACTGGGACTGTGGAACAGCCCCAAAGTTCAAAGTTGAAAATTACGTTGTGACAACATAATAATATTATAGGTGAGGAGATGAAGGCATCATGACAAACTGGTCTGCCGACTAACTTACCTGTTACAAGGCGCTACACTGGGCTTACACACTGAGCATCGTGCCTTCCATAACGCAACACAGGCAATGTCTATTTTATGCTTTAAATATGTCATATGTCTTTGTCTTTGCTTTGTTATTCTTTCAAAAATAAAGTTTTAGATCTTTGAGTTCAGCTTATTAAAAATGAGGGCAAAAACTAAAGTGTTGCGGTTCTAATTTTGTTCAGTGTATTATGCAGTTACTTGTGTGTGCTGGGTGCTGGGTGCACATGTGTTTGAGTGTGTATCTGTGTGTCAGTGTGTGTCTGTGTCAGTGTGTGCATCTGTGTGTCAGTGTGTATTTGTGTGTATGTGCCTGTGGGTGTATCTGTGTGTGTATGTGTCAGTGTGTGTGTATCTAAATGAGTGTGTATTTGTTTGTATGTGCCAGAGTGGATATCTGTGTGTCAAATTGTATTTATATGCCAGTGCCTTTAGAGTGTGACAAGTTGTGTATACCAGTGTGCGTGTCAGTGTGTAGATCTGTGTGTCAGTGTGTATCAGTGTGTGTATGTGTATGTGTTTTAACAGTGTGTGGAGGTTGGTTGTGTGGTGTGCAGCCACCTCCCTGAAATTAGTTTTTGCATGTTGGTATGTCCGTGTATATACCCTAAGAGTGACAGTGGCTGATGAGTTTAGAGAGTGCCAGTTGATTGTTGATGTCAGGGGGACATAATGTTCATTTGATCCAGCTTTTCCTTGTAGACATGCTTCCAGCACTGCCAGCAAGGGTAGACGCTAATTTCATCTGCTAATTTATACACGGGATTAACATTAGGCAATCTGGAACAGAGTTCTGGGCCTCCTAAGTCACATGTGCCGGGAGTGTTACTAGACCTCAGTACAAAATTGCAGATATCTCTGTATGAATGGTGTTTCAAGCAAAAACTCTACACAGATTGCTTGCTCAATGACCAATTCTTAAAGCAGAGGTGGCCATGGAGGTTGAGTAACCCTTTAATCATCATCATTCTATCCAATTCATTTGGGTAACTTCGGAAACCTATTTATCATATATGATTAATTTGTCCTAGAAAATTTTATTTCATTATTGTGATAAATGCACAATTCTGTTTTACAATTAAAGCTCCGACACTACATATTTTGCAATATAGCCAGTGAAATTATGAAATTTAACATGGAAATGTTACAATATTCCATATTCATTTTGTAGTATGCAGAAATTGTGGTTACATTGCTTAACCTGATTTAATTTTGCATATTTAGTAATCTTTTGCATGACATTTAAAACAGTTAAAGGGATACTGTAGTGCCAGGAATACAAAGCTGTATTTCTGGCACTCCCGACCCCTCTGCCTCCTCCTTTCCCGGTAAATAAAGGGTTTAAATCCCTTTATTTACTTACCTTATCCCAGCATTGATGTCGACGGTGTGTGTGTGTGTGTGCATGTGAAAGTTTGTGTGTGTCAGTGGGAGTATCTGTCAGTGTGTGTATATGTCAATGAGTGAGTGTGTCTGTCAGTGAGTGTGCGTGACTGTCAGTAAGTGTGTGTGTGACTGTCAGTGAGAGAGTGTATGTCAGTGAGTGTGTGTGTGTCAGTGAGAGCGTGTGTCTTGTCAGTGTGTGTGTGTTGTGTCAGTGAGAGAAAGTCTCTGTCAGTGAGTGTGTGTGTGCCTTTCAGAGAGAGCGTTTTTCTTGACAGTGAGCCTGTGTCTTGTCAGTGAACATGTGTCTTGTCAGTGAGCATGTTTGAATGTGTGTCGAATCACTGAGAGTGTGTGACTGTCAGTGTGTCAGTGAGTGTGTGTGTTTCTGTAAATTAAAATGTGTGTTGGTTAAACAGTTTGTGTGCCAATGACTGTGTGCCTGTCAGTGAGTGTATGTCAGTGCATTTGTATCAGTGAGGACATGAAGGGGGCCCTTATAGGATTTTTGCACCTGGGTCCTGTGATTCCTAGTTACTCCCCTGCTTAACAGTATAGAATTTATTTAATCAAATTAAAGTTGATTCTATTGTGGTCTTAAGAACAGTTTGACAAATTATC
The DNA here is from genome assembly GCA_933207985.1 of Pelobates cultripes. NCBI lineage: Eukaryota > Metazoa > Chordata > Amphibia > Anura > Pelobatidae > Pelobates > Pelobates cultripes. The sequence goes on along the minus strand of OW240914.1, from coordinate 142,053,661 downwards.
TGGGCTCCTGCATCCACTTCCTCTGCTGCCAGAAGCCCCTGCCAGGAGATTCCATTAGCTCCAGTGAGGTAAACGCTTCATGAAAGACTGGTTCATTGGCTGAGAGCATCTGCTGAGCACTCTAAGCCAATGAGTGCTGCTTCTGGTAGCAAATTAGTTGGAAGCCGATGCTCAGCAGACTCCAGTAAGTTGTCAAACTGTTCTTAAATGGGCACTTCTGGCACCATAACTGTTACAGGGCTGAGCTTTAAGTATTAGGCATTAAGTACTAGTGTATCACGCCTTTTCCTAAATAAATTGTTTCTTCATTGATTTCATATTTAAAACTTAATTACTTGTTATTTGTTTCTTCAGTTAACAATTACTTTAGCATCTTTCTGGAGCCACTAACCTGAGGTGAAGTGAGAGGAGTGGGATCCAGTGTTACTAGATAAAACACAGCTAACGTCACTCTAGGTGTTCACTATCCATATTGACATTCATTTTGAGAGTCTCTAACCTTAGAGCAATGTCCCCTGGTACATTTCTGTTTTAACTTACACAGAGTGGTATCCCTTGAGGTTGTTTCACATTCTGCAACCTAAAAGTCATTGACACTGTGCTCTATTGAGACCTAAACATTTTTTTAATACGACAAAATATGTGTGTCCACCTTCAATGTGACATAAAAACACACTGCTTGCTTTTCACTGACTGTTCAAATTTCAAATGTTTACATTACTTTTTAAAGGAACACCCCAAGCCCAAGCACCATAATCACAACCATTGCTTTGTATTAGTTATGGTACCAGGAGGGACCTGGCTGACACTCTTCCCTCCTCCCATTATAAGCAGTCAAACCATTTTAGAATGGTTTGACTTCTTACCTGGGACCAACCTATCACTGCTCTTCACATCCTCTAAGTTACTCTGAGAGCTGGAAGCCTCTGCTTAGGAGTTTCTGTTAGCTCTCCTAAACTAAGTAGTGCAGTGCTGGGCCTGTACATAGAGAAGCCTCTGATTGAACCAGAGGCGCATGCTCAGAGTCCATGAGGGAGAGCATGAGTGTGGAGTGGACTAGGGTGGTAATCAAAGGGAGGGGATAAAAAAAAGGAATTGGACGTTTGATAGCACATATAGGGAGGGTTTAGAGGGATCAAATGAGAAAGGAAGGAAAGTCTTTTTGGATGAAATGATGATTATGTTCCCCTAGTATGTAATCTTCACTTGACAGTTGACGGTTGAGGTCAGGGGGACGTAATCTTAATTTGTTCAATCCTCTAGGACAAGGGGTAGGCAACCTCCAGCACCCCAGATGTTGTGGACTACATCCCCCATAATGCTCTTATACCTATAATGCTGGCAAAGCATCCTGGGAGGTATAGTCCAAAGCACCTGGAGTGCCAAAGGTTGGCTATGTCTGCTCTAGGACATTAACTTTGCTTGACACAAATTAAGTATATGTCCCCAATACCTAGATGACATAAATTAAAATACAAACTTAAAAACTAAAGATTCACTGAATGAAACAATTAAGAAAAAGAAAATTAGATTTATTAGCGGCTGAAGAAAGGAAACTGCTCTGCAATATGCAGAAGCACAGTGTTAAATGAGTCCTTGCCGAACCGATATATCCACAATGTGTATCTGTGTGTGTGTGTGTGTGTGTGTATGTGCCAGTGTGTGTATCTGTGTATATGTGTCAGTGTGTGTATCTGTGTTCCAGTGTGTGTGTCTGTGTCAGTGTGTGTATCTGTGTGTCAGTGTGTATTTGTGTGTATGTGCCAGTGTGTGTATGTGTGTGTATCTGAGTGTGTGTGTATTTGTTTGTATGTGCCAGAGTGGATATCTGTGTGTCAAGTTCTATTTATATGCCAGTGCGTTTATCTTATATCTTATTGTGTTTGTCTTTTTCCCAATTGTACAGCGCTGCGGAATTTGTTGGTGCTTTATAAATGCCAGTAATAATAAAAATAATAATAATCTGTGTGTCAAGTTGTGTATGCCAGTGTGTGTGTCAGTGTGTATATATGTGTGTTAGTGTGTATCAGTGTGTGTATGTGTACGTGTTTTAACAGTGTGTGGAGGTTGGGGGTGGGGTGTGCAGCCACCTCCCTGAAATTAGTTTTTGCATGTTAGTATGTCTGTGTATATACCCTAAGAGTGACAGTGGTGGATGAGTTTAAAGAATGATAGTTGATTGTTGAGGTCAGGGGGACATATACTTCATTTGTTCTATCATGGGGACATAATGTTCATTTGATCTGGCTTTTCCTTGTAGAGATGCTTCCAGCTCTGCCTGCAAGGGTAGACGTTAATTTCATCTGATAATTTTTGCACAGGATTAACATTAGGAAATCTGCAACAGAGTTCTGGGCCTCCTAAGCCACATGTGCTGGGAGTGTAACTAGACCCCAGTACAAAATTGCAGATGTCTCTGTATGAATGGTGTTTCAAGCAAAAACTCTACACGTACAGATTGCTTGCTCCATGACCAATTCTTAAAGCAGAGGTGGCCATGGAGGTTGAGTAACCCTTTAATCATCTTCATTGTATTCAATTAATTTGGGTAACCTCAGGAACCTATTTATCATATATGATTAAATTGTTTTACAATTAACGCTCCGACACTACATATTTTGCAAAAATACTAGTGAAATTAGGAAATTTAACATGGAAATGTTACAATATTCAATGTTCATTTTTCATTTTTTAGTATGCTAAAATTGTGGTTACATTGCTTAACCTGATTTAATTTTGCCTATCTAGTAATCTTTTGCATGACATTTAAATTGATACTGTAGTGCCAGGAATACAAAGCTGTATTCCGGGCACTGCCGATCCCTCAGCCACTCCCCTCCCGTGCGCCCCCTCCCCAGTAAATAAAGGGATAAAAAACATTTATTTACTTACTTTATCCCAGCGTCGATGTCCCTCAGCGCTGGTTCGATGCTCCGTCTATGTCAGATAACTCGCTAATTTGGTATCATTAGAATTGTTTGATTTCCATGATTAAGAAAACCCTGTTTAGTAGATAACTATCTTGTTTGCTATTCTTGTGTGGGATTGCTATCTGCTAAGCACATACACAGTTTCCTGCACACATACATAATCATAAACATTGTGGCAAACTCCCAAGTTTGCCACGAGCTCCTGGAGAAGCCTTCTTGCCAGCCTCCTGCCCACAGACTATGGACCCTATGGAAAATAGTGTAAATTATTGTAGATTATATGATTCATTTACCGAACAACCGCATGAACAGAGACCACCCTGGAGCTTGTTAACACCTATTAACAACTTGGAATGTTTCTCACCGCAGTGTTCTAATTGTTCGTCTGGGTGGCCGCACTTCCTATAAGCAACCACGAGGTTGTCGCCATCTTGTTCGCATGAACGCAGGCAGCGGTGTTTGGGCATGAATCTCCTGGAACTAAAATCTGCTACAGAAACTCCCAAACACCGCTGGACTTCCATCATCGCCTGCGTTCATTTTTATACAAGTAAAAAGAGCACTGTTCGGTGGGATCATTCATCTGGATGAAGGGAACAAGCTCCAGGTTAAGACTATTGACTTTGTTCTGTAGTTTGTTTGTTTGCAAACTACCAATCTAGACCGACCGCAAGCCCTGATCCTCTGGAACTGTTTTGGGCATGGAACCATGCCTGTGGCCGGTGAAAATAGGACTTCCATAGAATTTCTGAACCCCTGATCTGATCTGGGTGATTTTTGGATATGTTGTTCACCCAGATCAGGGCTATCAGGGGATATTTTTTCTGTCTGGGGATAATTAAGTTATTGTATTATCTACCTTAATTGTATCACAGGCAGAGGGGAGGGATTGTGTAGTGTATGTGGGAGTGTCGTTCATTGTTACCTTGTTTTGATTGGCTTGTATTCTTTGTGTCCTGTGCCCAACAAGGTCCACCTGGGCGTCAACCTTGTTGGGAAACTTGTATAAAAGTCAGTGTGCCTCCATTAAACTGGTATTCCTGCTTACACTCCAAAACAGTGTGTTGTCCTGTTATTGGAGGGAAAGAAGATTTGCTCCTGTGCAAGTTCCAGCTTGCAGGAGATTCAATGAGGAAAGTCCTTGTATGGACTAGAGCTAATTCCCCATTCAGCTCCAGGGCACCAGTCAAACCACGGCGACTCTGAGCAGAAGTGCTGCGGTTTGTCCCCTGTTCCAGCTAGTAAGCGGTCCTTGGCGGAGGTAACAGGTCGGGATACAGGGAGCTCCGCCACAAACATACACATAATAAACAGACATATACACATAATCAATCAAAGACACACATAATCTTAGATATACACACACACATAATCACAGACAGATATACACACACACATAATCATAGAATTGCAGACATACACACATTATTACAGACATACCCACTAGGATCACTGTGCTCTCCATGCACACGTCCCATATGCGGACTGTAGTGATGCCGATGCTGGGATGACATCATATCCCAACTAGGGTGTGCGCAGGAGCTCTGCAGGGACAGCTGTTACTCATATAGCTCAAACCTTATGAATTTCATATGGCTTTGGTTCCCAATCACAAATATATATGTGTATACAAGGGACATTCGCTATTTCAGGTTGTTTGAACTATATGGATAAAAATGAGCTGAGCATTTGTTTCTCTTGATGGGGCTGAGGGTTTTTTTTTTCAGCAAGAAAAACAAGGAATTATAGGAAGAAGACTTGATGTACTGTTAATTACCCTACTGTATGCAAATTACCCTCTGTGTGTATAAATACCTCTGCACAGCTGGAATAAAGTCTGTTCTATGTAACCCCTACATGTAGACTATAATCACTGCTAAGTTCACTACCATAATCACTTGCTACATTTCATCCCTGAATGTTGCTCAGATAACTTTGCGATGGAAATCTGAGTGCTCCTAATGACACTGAATAAATCAACTCAGCAAGGAGATACAGGATGTCCAAAAATAGCCTAGGAAGCCGAGAAGTGAGAAACAGGGGTACTCAGCTGGAGTACCTGCAGGCATTACATTTGGTGTTTGAAATGGGATTGTATCCTGGCTATGAAAAGCATCCTAACCACCAGGGAATTTACATTGAGTCTATGTTTCTGTCTTTTAAAAAAAGTTTCAAAGCTTTATTTGCCCATTTTTTCCACTGTCGTAGGCACTTTATACAAGTTTTGCAAACTTTATGGGGAATCTAAGACTTATCTCAACGCTTAACTCCAAAATAGGCAAACTATTCTTGTCTTACAAAGTCAGTTATGTTTATCCTTTGTTTTTTTTTTCCAGAGAGTCTTCACCACAAATGTAGTGGAATGCATTATGATTGTTGACGCAGACTGTTCGTGAAGAACGCATTTCTGTGGGGGAAAAAAATCAACATGAAATCATATGCAATGGATAAACGTGCAATCCAATGTTAAAGATGAGATTAGATTAAAAGATTACATTCGATAAAACCAATGTTACAGAGTAAAAGGACAGACCAAACCTGACTGCATATGTCAGGAGCAACATGTCGTATTTGGGTTAAATAATAATTTGAAGGATATCCATAATCACTAAAACTAAAGCCATGTCGGCAAAACTAATGTTATTTTTGGATTTAGCACTCCGAAAATATCTCAAATTTGTTCAAACTGTACATACATGATTGTGCATACATATATACCTATGCACAAAAACACATACAGTTAAACACTCATAGACCTATAATTGCAAATATACACTTCCAGTGATGCACAACTGTACATTTACAGGCACCCTCCTCACCATGCATACAGCCACACATAAACTCATGGTAAATACAATTTCAGATGAGTAACAACACATGATATATTACACAGTGACATGATTTAGTTAACAAAAATAAAGCCAACATGGAGAAGCCATGCTTAAAAAACTGCTTCCAGAGAAATTAAAAGGCTAAGTGGCAGACATGCCCTTGATTAAGTGCTAATGAAATGCCCTTGATTAATTGTTCATCAGCAAGTGTGACCACCTCTTTAAAAGCCAAAGTTTTAGCAGTTTGCTGATCCTGAGCATTCAGGTGTGTGTTAACATAATACCAAGGAAAGACATAAGCAATGATTTTAGCAATTGTTGCTGCCCATCAAGATGGGAAGGGTTATAAGGCCATTTCCAAACAATTTAAAGCCAATCATTATACAGTGAGAAAGCATATTTAAAAGTGGAAAACATTCACGACAATTCCCAGTCCACCCAGGAAATTCACCCCAAGATCAGAACGTGCAAATGTGTTGTTTTACCGAACTATATAAATTATGTATGCATACATATAGAAACTCTGGTTCGTCTACTTTAACAAATATTTATTCAGAGACAAAATAACAACAACATACAAATAATATTTGAACAGCACGGGACAAACCTAATGCAGTGACCAGGAATAGGTTAATAAAATGATGAAATAAAAAAATAAAATGATCATTACTAAAAATAAAAATAAGTGATATTCTACTACTACAACCAAGTGGGCTATAAGTCCAGATAGGTTATATTAATTCATATCCATATTGCATATAAAAGGAGGTAGCAAAATATAGTAAAAGTGATGCAGTGCAAACAACAAATATTAAATAGAGCAGTATAAAACTGAACCTGGAATTCAGTAGTTTATGCTCAAAAAAAGAGTGGGATATATGAAAAAAGCAATGCGTACATTTTGGAGGAAACACTTATATATAACCTTACCCAATAAAGATAAATAAGAACAATAATGTGTATCAATATATATGTATAAACAAATGGGTAAAAGATGTATCCACTAAACAGTGAGTTGTAAAAAATATAGTTGTGATATACAAATGATTGCTAAAGATCACATTGAAATGTAAAGATACTTCAAAACTTGCCCAAATGTATCAAAAATAAAAAGTTAAGACCAAAATTGTCCACAGTGTATCTGTTAAATAATATAGTCCCAATAGTTCACAATGTACCAGCTTGGTGTAATGTAGCAAGAAAAACCCCTGCTATAACAAAAGCCTGGAGACTTGCTAAATCAGCTGAATTAGTCTAGTATTAGGCTATAATCCAAAGTACAAAACAGGCACTAATACAAAGAGGGAAAACCAGTGACTTGGAAATATAGTATTATCCCGATGGTAAATGGTGTCTGGATGATGATCCCACGATGGGGTATATCTACAATGAGAATGACAGAGACAAAGTGCTCTCTGATATAACTTTATTATAATAAAAAATTGATAAAATACACTCACATGAGACGCAGATATATCGTGCACATAGCATAGAATGGAGTTTTGTATCAGCCTGGGTGTCCCCTTGATTCTCCCTCCTGTTAGTCGGCTTGGGAGAGAGTGGGGGGTCTGGATACCATATCCGCCGCTGGCTGTTCTTCACGTGCTTTCCACTTTGCTGCACTCATCTGTGAAGTGTAAGTGGATGCTGCCTTAAGTGTTTCGTGATTCCTAAGCGTTTCGTGATTCACTTCATCAGAGGTAAGCATCTAATCTGTGCCGCTGGGTTTTAAACGCCCCCAGCATACCAAGCCACCAGTTTTGAACCCTTAAAGGACTATCAGCTGAATGAAGTGGTCTGGGTGCCAGGTTCCTCTAGGATTAACCCTTTCTGCTGTAAATATGGCAGTTTCAGAGAAACTGCTATGTTTACAAATGGGTTAATCCAGCCTATAGTGGCTGTCTCATTGACAGCCGCTAGAGGCGCTTCAGCGCTTCTCACTGTGATTTTCACAGTAAGAAGACACCAGTGTCCATAGGAAAGCATTGAGAATGCGTTCCTATGAGACAGGCTGAATGCACGCGTGTGTGCATTCAGCAGATGATGTTAAAAAGGAGGAGCAGAGTTCCCCCCGGCGGGGGAAAACAGGTAAGATTTAACCTCTTCAACTCCCTAGAGCCCGGCGGGAGGGGGGCCCTGAGGGTTGGGGGGGACCTAGAGATCCTATAGTGCCAGGAAAACGAGTATGTTTTCCTGGCACTATAGTGGTCCTTTAAGTCTCTTATGTACAAATCATTATATGGTTGTTATGGTTAAATCACAAATCTGTCTAAATCTGTGTTAGTGTTGCTGTCCCTTTCTGCTCCTTGATGTCTCTTCCTGCTAATTTCTGTTCCTTTCTGCTCCTTGCTGCCCCTTCCAGCTCCTTGCTGCCCCTTTCTGATCCTTGCTGTCGATTCCAGCTCCTTGCTGCCCCTTTCTGCTCCTTGCTGTCTCTTCCTGCTCATTTCTGTTCCTTCTCCTTCCCGCTCCTTCTCCTACTTTACCTTCCTGCTTCTTGCTGCCCTTTCTACTCCTTCTCCTACTTTACCTTTGTGCTCCTTCTGATTCTTTCTGCTCCTTTACCTTCCTGCTCCTTCTGTCCTTTTCTGCTCCTTGCAGACATGTCATGCTCCCTGCTTATTTCTATTCCTTTCTGCTCCTTTCCCTACTTTACCTTTGCATTCCTTCTGCCCCTTCCAGTTCCTTCCTGCCCCTTTCTACTCCATGCTGCCCTTTTCAGCTCTTTGCTGTCCCTTTCTGCTCCTTCTCCTACTTTACCTTTGTGCTTCTTTGGATTCTTTCTGTTCCTTTACCTTTTTGCTCCTTCTGTCCCTTCCTGCCTCTTGCTGACTCTTTCTGCTCCTTGCAGACCCTCCTTCTCCTTGCAGACCATTCCTTCTCTTTTCTGACCATTCCTGCTCCTTGCTAAATCTTTCTGCTCCTTTCAGACCCTTTCTGCTCCTTGCTTGCAGACTCTTCCTACTCCTTGCTGCCCCTTCCTGCTCATTTCTGCCCCTTACTGCTCCTTGCAGACCTTCCCTGCCCCTTGCTGCCCCTTCCTGCTCATTTCTGTTCCTTTCTGCTCCTTCTCCTACTTAACCTTTCTGCTCCTTCTGTCCCTTCCAGCTCATTGCTGACCTTTTCTTGATGTCCCTTCCTACTGATTTCTGTTCCTTCACCTTTCTGCTCCTTTATGCTGCCCCCATCCCTCACTTGCCTGATCTGTAGGCTGCCCCCATGCCTCACTTACCTGATCTGTATGCTGTCCCCCATTCCTTCACTTACCTGATCTGTATGCTGTCCCCCATTCCTTCACTTACCTGATCTGTAGTCTGCCCCCCCCATCCCTCACTTACCTAATCTGTAGGCTGTCTCTGCAGTCTGGGAGTTGCTGGCTGCACTCTGTGCTGCTCCCCTGCGGATTCAGTCAGGAGAGAGAAGCAAGGGGATAAGATGTAGCTTCCTATCCCTGCCTCTCTCCACATACAGCGCCACCCAGGGCCGGACTGGGAGAAAAATTCGGCCCGGGCATTTTTTTAACACAGCGGCCCACTAAAAAGGGGGCGGGGCAGAGGAGGTGTGTTTTGTCATCACCAATGACAAACACGCCTCCTCTCAAAGTGAGCATGTTGGTTCAATGCTCTTCCAGGGCAGACCATGCGCAGAGCTCTACTGAAGAGCTCTAGCATGAGAAAAAAGTCCTGTATTTGTTCTGCACAGTGCAAGCAAATTTAATAACATGCTTGCACTGTGTTTCCTTGCAACTTGTCTCTGGTGTCTATAAATGGATACCAGGAGATAAAAGGCCAGGAAAGAGTATTGTGCATGTATTTGGAGCCTGCTTGTGGTATTGCGTGTGTGTAGAGTGAGCTGGTCGTGGTGTGGTATTGTGTAATAAGGTCAGTTTTAGTCGTGTTGTGTTTGTGGTGTAATGTGATGCATATGTGGCTATGGGCTGTAGAGAATGTGTGTATTGGGGATATAGCAAGTGTGTGCATACAGGCTATAGTGTGTGTGTGTGTGTTTAGGGGTGTAGTATGTGTTTGCTTACAAGGAATCTAGTGTGTGTATAGGGGATCCAGAGTGTGTATGTTAAAGGACCACTATAGTGCCAGGAAAACATACTCGTTTTCCTGGCACTATAGTGCCCTGAGGGTGCCCCCACCCTCAGGGACCCCTCCCGCCCGGCTCTGGAAAGGGGTTAAAACTTACCTTTTTCCAGCGCCGGGCGGGGAGCTCTCCTCCTCCGATCCGCCCCGTCGGCTGAATGCGCACGCGCGGCAAGAGCTGCGCGCGCATTCAGCCGGTCGCATAGGAAAGCATTTATAATGCTTTCCTATGGACGCTTGCGTGCTCTCACTGTGATTTTCACAGTGAAAAGCACGCAAGCACCTCTAGCGGCTGTCAATGAGACAGCTGCTAGAGGCTTTGGGGGAAGGCTTAACCCATTGATAAACATAGCAGTTTCTCTGAAACTGCTATGTTTATAAAACAATGGGTTAACCCTAGAAGGACCTGGCACCAAGACCACTTCATTAAGCTGAAGTGGTCTGGGTGGCTAATGTGGTCCTTTAAGAGTGTAGTGTGTGTGTGTGTGTGTGTAGATATATATATATATATTTGGAAGTATTGTGTATGTGTGTGGTGCAGTGTGTTGGGGGGGTTCTGTGTGTATGTGAGGGGTGCAGTATGTGTGTGTGTGAGAGTGCGGTGTGTGTGTGATGTGTGTGAGAGTGCCGTGTGTGAGTGATGGGTGTGAGAGTGCTGTGTGTCAGTGATGGATGTGAGAGTGCTGTGTGAGAGTGCTGTGTGTCAGTGATGGATGTGAGAGTGCTGTGTGAGAGTGTGCTGTGTGAGAGAGTGCTCTGAGAGTGCTGTGTGTGTGTGAGTGCTCTGTGAGAGTGCTGTGAGTGTGATGGGTGTGAGAGTGCTGTGTGAGTGTGATGGGTGTGAGAGTGCTGTGTGAGAGAGTGCTGTGTGTTATGGGTGTGAGAGTGCTGTGTGAGAGAGTGCTGTGTGTTATGGGTGTGAGAGTGCTGTGTGAGAAAGTGCTGTGTGAGAGAGTGCTGTGTGTGATGGGTGTGAGAGAGTGCTGTATAAATGTTATTGTGTGTGTGTAGGGGGGGGTAAATAAAAAAACAGACACTATGTTCCCCCCCCCTCCCTTCTTACCTTTAGCCTGGGAGGGGGGGGGTCCGGCACGCTGGAAGGCAGGGTGGTGGGGTTCCCTGGTGGTCCTCGTGGGTGAGTGAACTCTAGCCCGTGAGGCTAGAGTTCACTCTCGCGAGATCCGGTCGTTGCCATGGCAACGCGCCGGATCTCGCGAGAGGAACCCGGCGGAGCTGCAAATTAGAGCTCCGCCGGGTCCTCTCTCCAGCCTGGCTGGCTGGCTCCCTCCCTCTCCCCGCCGGCGGCCGAATGTGGGTCGGTCAGGGAGATCTTTGATCTCCCTACCGGCCCGTTGTGGCAAACAGCAGGGCCGGCGCTAGGAGAGTGCCGGCCCTGCAAAGACCGGCAGGGGAGATCCTGGGACCTCCCCTGCCGGCCTCGGCCCATGGCCACCGCGGCCCACCGGGCATTTGCCCGGTGTGCCCTATGGCCAGTCCGGGCCTGGCGCCACCTACTGGGCAGCGCCGGTATTGCAGTCTGTTATCACTCTCAAAAACAATATACCGGCAAAAGCTGAAAAATCCAGGGGGGGGGGCAAGTTCTCCCCCTTGCCCACCCTCTGCGGACACCCATGCCTCCCCACACTCCGGGGACCACAGGACTTGGCGGGGCAAGTATTTCTTAGTTAGGTCGGTCAGGGGTTTGGCTATGGAGCTATAGTCAGGTACAAATCGACGGTAGTAACCCGCCGTTCCTAGGATCATCATCACCTGAGTTTTTGTTCTGGGCTTGGGCCAGTTAGCTGCTGCTGCTATCTTAGCCGGCTCGGGACATTGTTTCCTGGAACACACTCGGTGGCAGAGGTATTGTACCTCGGCCATTCCCATCTGACACTTGTCGGCCTTAAAGGTTATCCCTGCCGCCTGTATTCGGTCTAGGACCGCCAGCAGGTGTAGGAGAGGTTCTTCCCAGGTGTGACTGTAGATGGCTATGTCATCCAAGTACGCACAAGCGTACTCTCGTCTTTGCACAAGGCCACTATGTAGGTGGTGTCGCTAATGTGCTCCACCACCCGGTAGGAATCCTGCCAAGCTGCCTGCAGCTTATCCTACTTAGTGGGTTTAAGTACTAGGACCTTCTGTGCACCCTGATCGTACCATCTTTTTTGGTTCCTCTGAGCCATCCGCAGGTTCCCACGCACTGTTTTCGTGAGAGCCTGCAGCCGGTCCCGGAGCTCCAGAACGTAGGACTCTATGGGGGTTGCCCCTTCTCCAGTACTCCCCTCCCAGTGTTCCCTTATTAGGTCTAACGGCTCCCTGACTTGCCTCCCGTACAGTAACTCGAAGGGGGAGAACCCTGTAGACTTTTGGGGTAATTCCCTATAGGTGAACAGCAAATGAGGCAGAAACCGCTCCCAATCCTTGTGGGTGGCCGTGAACATTTTAAGCATCTGTTTCAGAGTGAGGTTAAAATGCTCACATAACCCATTAGTTTGGGGATGGTAGGGTAAACCGAAAATAGGTTGCACCCCACAGCTCTGCCACATTTGCTGTGTTATCGTGGCCGTAAACTGGGTGCCTTGGTCGGATAGGATCCCTCTGGGGAATCCAACTTGGGAGAAGATTTTAATCAACGCGTCGGCCACCGTTTCAGACTGCATATTAGAAAGGGCTACAGCTTCTGTGTATCAGGTAGCGCAGTCGACTAAGGTTAGAATATATTTTTGCCCAGAGGGGCTCGGCTTGCTCAGGGGTCCTATGAAGTCTACATCTACCGGTGAAAGGGTTCGTCCACTATTGGTAAGGACCTTAATTTTGCCTTGGGGTGGTCTCCTCTCTTCCCTACCCGCTGACATGTATTGCAGGTTCTGCAATATACTTGTATTTCCCTTGTGACTCCAGGCCTGAAGAATGCTTGCGTGAGTCGGTGAGAGGTTTTTCGAATGCCTAAATGCCCTGCTAAGGGAATATCGTGGCTAAGCTGTAGTAGCTTTTCCGGTATTTCCGTGGCACTACCAGCTGTCTTTGGGGAACCTGGGTGGCCCCCCTTCTAGCCCCTGCTGTCACCCGGTATAGTAGGTCTTCCACCCACTCAAACTGTTCCTTCCTTACCCCCCTCAGCCCCAGTCGCTGCTAGTCTGTGGTACCCGGTTAACGTAGGGTCTACCCCAAGTTCCTTCCCGAAATCCAGGGGGGTGTCCCAACCTGGGGGAATGTGGTCAGTCGGGGATGGGGCGTTTTGCCTTACCTGCGGGGCCTTGGAGTGCTGAAGATTGGCATTCCAGGCTTGTCGTCGGGTGGTCACAAGGCATGCCGTCTCTGATGGGGGAGGGGAGGTGCCACAAATAATTTCCCAAGAGTATCTCTGCTGGCAAGTCTTGCATGTTGCTCACCTCCGTGTACTTAGCTCCATTGCCGCAGTTGAGGTGCACTTAGGCGGTCGGGATGCGGTGGATGGCTCCGCCAGTGACTCTAACGGCCACAGTCCAGCCTTTACCGTGGGGCTAACCCTGTGTGGCTGTACTAAAATCAGGGTGGCCCCCGTTTCCCTTAGCCCCTGAGCCTCATTGCCATTGATTTTGACAACCTGCCTATGCTGGTCACGGTTGTCCTTCGCAGCTTGTACCAGGTCCACCTCATGAAGTACGGGCAAAATTTCCTTGGTGGCGTCCGGATAACCCCAGACCAGTCTTCCTCCACACAGTGGGCCGTGAATCGGGGCAGGTTAGATGGGGGTTGGTTCCACTCCTTCCAGCTTCGCTGGGGGTAGTTATTCCTGAAATGCCCGGGCTACCTAAGAAGATCAGTTGGGCAGCATCCTCCAACATTACTGCTTGGCACCCCTGCAACCAGTTATGGGCTGCCCATTGCATGCGGAAGGCAAACTCTGTGTACAAGTCCATGTGCCTTTTACGTATGTCTTGGAACTTCCTCCGGTAGGCCTCCGGGGTCACAGCATACCGAGCCAGCAGCTTTTCTTTAACTTTATCATATTGGTGAATTTCAGCATCTGGCACTGCTGGTATGCCTCGGCCGCACGCCCAGACAATTTGCCCAGACAATTTGCTGCTTAGAATGACAGCCCATCTAGCCCGATCCAGCCCCTCTAGGGCACATTGCCTTGCAAAGTCCTGGAGGTAGTTGTCAATATCCTCCTCTCCATCGGTAAAGGCCTTAGAGGCAGCAAAGATCAATTTCCCTGGTCCCACTACCATCGGCACAGGTAGGGGAGCGGTATCTTCAACCACAGCTCAGGAACGTGGGTCTCTCGCCTTTATGGCCTTGGTGGCCTGAGTCATCACCTGCATTGCCATTTCCAGGGACGGGTTGGGACCCAGGAGACTTAGCCTCCAGCGCACATCTTTCTTGAAGTCAGTTTCCTCGGTATCCCCGTTCGAAGCGGTGCTGGACCTGTCGCTCTGCATTAGTTCCGCAATGAGGGTGGCTTTCAATTTGTTGCTAGCCACACGTCCTCTTACTTCCAGTAGCTCTCTCAAGGTACTCTGTTTCAGGATTCTTCAAGAACTTAATTGGGGGTGCCATACCAAGAAAATTGGCACACTACTGATCACCCTTAGAGCCGGGAACTTAAGGCTCTTATCAAGGTGAGCACAATACTTACCATAAGTATAATAATTGCATTTTTATACAGTACTACACATCCGGTCTCTCTCTTCTTGTTTTGTGTCTTTGGAGGAACATCATTGAGCAAGTGGTGTGTTGCTGCCCAAAGAGCAAAAAGGTTTATCTTATGGAGCCAATATTACATAGGTTCCAGTCCATGTGAGTGGTTCTAGTTATTTACTCTTACCACCCATTATTGGTGAAAACCATCTGCACTATATTTCTCTGTTTTTTCCTCTTTATATGTGTGTCCAATTGTATATCTCCAAGTGTGTTATTGCATTAATGGGGTAAGTGAACCTCTGCACTATTATCCATTTATATTTATATAGCGCTCCACTTGTTGGTGTATAGTTTATACCATATTTTCTCCTGTATTTTAGATTGATTGTGGAATAAAGGTATTCCACTTTTCGTGTTGAGCTGTTTTTTTATCTAGGCACCGTATAGTATCACTTACTATCCCTGCAAAGATATAGTTGTTTTGTTAATTGATACAAAACTCCATTCCATGTTATGTGCATGATATATCTGCATCTCATGTGAGTGTATTTTGTCCATTTTTTATTATAATAAAGTTATATCAGAGAGCACTATGTCTCTGTCATTCTCATTGTAGATATACCCCATCGTGGGATCATCATCCAGACACCATTTACCATCGGGATAATACTATATTTCCAAGTCACTGGTTTTCCCTCTTTGTATTAGTGCCTGTTTTGTACTTTGGATTATAGCCTAATACTGGACTAATTCAGCTGATTTAGCAAGTCTCCAGGCTTTTGTCATAGCAGGGGTTTTTCTTGCTACATTACACCAAGCTGGTACATTGTGAACTATTGGGACTATATTATTTAACAGATACACTGTGGACAATTTTGGTCTTAACTTTTTATTTTTGATACATTTGGGCACGTTGTGAATCATTTGTATATCACCACTATATTTTTTACAACTCACTGTTTAGTGGATACATCTTTTACCCATTTGTTTATACATATATATTGATACACATTATTATTCTTGTAGCGGTCTACCTGGTTACCGGCACGGTTACCTCTGCTAATTCCCTTCCTTCATCCGTTCAGAAACCCTTACAACAAGCAGGCATCCATTTTCCCCCCAGTAACTGGACAAAACACCATGCTGGAGGTTAAAACACTGACAATCCTTTATTGGTACACACAGCTTTTATGCTCTTATCCTCTTTCAATACACTTTTACAGATAACCATCTCCAGCTCTGGGAGATACCAACAGGACACAGTTGCATACATTAAAACCTGTTACAAACAGTAAAACACATTACATATATGGGAGAACACTTAGGGGCTCCGCGCTTCAGGAAGGGAATTGGGTACACACATAAAACCCCTGAATAGCCCCGGGTCCCATCTAGGATCCCTGCAAAAATCGTATTTACAGAGCCCGAGAAATCATCGTCTAAAGTCTGGGGCTTGAGGCTCTGTATATCCCCGAAATTAGTTCCATTGAGTTGCTTGGTTTAGTCTGGTGAATTCAAACTCCGCAGCTAAACCAAGCAACAACCAATCAGCTGAAAGGCACGAAACCAATTCGCGCCACTCATTGCTCAGGGAGGAGATGGGTTTTTCTGCCCAATTAGAAGAAAGGGCGGGAAACTCTGTTGCACCAATTGGCGCTCAGGGAGGAGAGGGGTTCCGGCGCCAAATCAAGAGAAAGGGCGCAAACCTGGTTTGAAAGGGCGCTCCTTCTCCGATTGGTCGCCTGCGCCCCACAGCAACCAATCAGCGCTCCCTCGTGCCGACCAATCAGGTGAATGGCGCGAACCCAGTTTGAATGGGTGCTCCTTCTCCCATTGATCGGCATGGACTTCCAGGCGGCCCGCAGAACCTCTGTGGATGTGTAGCCGACTCACAGTTCCAGGGATTCCGCTGGGGCTCGTGCCTCCACTTAGGTAGCACCGGAGAGAGAGCACTCCTTGAGCAGCTCCGAGCCTGGCCTGGCCTCACAGCTCTCGGGTAGAGGAGTAGGGATTACAGCTCTGTTAGGAGCAGATAGGGTGAATCAAACTGTCAGTACCCCAACAATGTCCCCACCAACCTCAGGGACCCGTTTGTGGAGTCCCTGTGTGAGGACCCTGCAAGGAAAGCATATCCTTTTGGGATACGAATGTTCCCCCTGGGGACGTTCACCTATATAAAATGGGGGTCACCCAGGGGAGCACTCATTAATTACTTCCCTTGCGGTTTCACACTTATGTTGCAGGTGCGAACATTCTGATGGATTGGTGTGAACATTCTAATGGGGTACCAGGGTGGTACCTAATTATCATATCAAAGGGTAAAGCTTATCCCCCTGTAATAAAGGCATGCCTGAGCTTGGTCACATGACCCCTGGTCACCATATTAGTTTGATGACAGAATGTCACCACATTCCCTCACTTTTTCTTCTCTTATGTTGCGCACACCCCACATTCCCCCAATTTTTCTTCTTTTCAGTTGTTCCGATATAAATTTTGCATGCATGCACATATAAACTCTGGTGCATCTACTTTAACAAATATTTATTCAGAGACAAAACAACAACAACATACGAATATTGTCAAAATATCTTACTAAGTAAACTAACTAACGCAACAACTAAGCTTTGTCACATGATCCCTGGTTTGATGACAGAATGTCACCACAGCAAAGGTCAAAAAAATTGCAAAGAAAAGAGTTACATCTCAGACTCTCCAGGCCTCAGTTAGCATGTTAAAGGTTAAAGTTCATAACAGTACAGTTAGAAAAAGATTGAACAAGTATGGTTTGTTAGGAAGGGTTGACAGGCGCAACCCTCTTCTCTCTAAAGCGAACATGGCAGCATGACTTAAGTTTGCAAAGTTGCATCTGAACAAACCACAAGACTTCTGGAACAATTTTCTTTGGACAGACAAGACCAAAGTGGAGATGTTTGGCCATATTGCACAGTGTCAAGTCTGACGAAAGCCAAGCATAGCATATCAACACAAACACCTCATGCCAACTGTCAAGCACAGTGGTGGAGGAATGATGAATTGGGCTTGTTTTGTAGCCACAGGACCTTAGAACCTTGCAGTCATTGAATCAACCATGAACTCCTCTGTATACCAAAGTATTCTAGAGTCGAATGTAAGGCAATCTGTCCGACAGCTAATGGCTGAAAAAGACAAGAATCAAGGTGTTGTAATGGCCCAGTCAAAATCCAGTCAGAACCCAGTTTAATTGCTGTGGTGGGACTATGAGAGAGCTGTGCCTAAACAAATGACAGAAAACCTCAATGAACTGAAGCAACGTTGTAAAGAAGAGTGGGCCAAAATTTCTCCACAACAATGTGAGAGATTGATAAAGTTACAGAAAACAATTACTTCACGTTATTGCTGCTAAAGATGGTTCTTCAAGCGATTGAACCATAAGGTGAAACTGTGTGTGTTTAGTTTT
Source organism: Pelobates cultripes (assembly GCA_933207985.1). Classification (NCBI taxonomy): domain Eukaryota; kingdom Metazoa; phylum Chordata; class Amphibia; order Anura; family Pelobatidae; genus Pelobates; species Pelobates cultripes. Next base: position 142,035,747 of record OW240914.1, on the reverse strand, counting down.
TCACACATGGCTTCTCCATTTTAGTTTTATTTTTATGAAATATATACTGGCATGGTGTAATATGTCATGTGTTGCGGTTGTATTCACCCAAGTTTAAGACCTGCTCAGGAGCAGATAATTGTTATTATGTCTGATATGTAAAACCAAAGAATTTAAAGAGGGTGTACTTTTACTAGGCAAAAATGTGTGATTAGTGTGGCAGATACCACTTAAGTCCTACCAAAAACTAATTTAAAGGACTATGTCACTTCCCTGGGCTCCCCTTTCCCTCTCCCCTCCATGTGTTTCCAGTAAGCGCTCCTCTCTACCTTGCACACTAACCTTTACAAGGAACTGGAGTATCCTCAGGGCCGTCTATAATATGATTAGGACCCTGGGCAATGCATTTTCTTGGGCCCCCTGGGCCCTGCCCCTCCAATCACACTGACAGACGTACTGGCACAGACACACACAGACAGACATTAAAACATTCACATACTGACATGATACATACTGACACACACAGTCACTGACACACAAATATATACACACACAGACATACATACATACACAGACACATACACTAACAGATATACTGACACACACACAAACACATACACTGACAAATATACTGACACACACAGGCATACTGACAGACACATTGACAGACACATTGACAGACACATTGACACACACACAGGCATACTGACATACAAACAGACACACACACACAGGCATACTGACATACACACAGACAGACGTACTGGCAGATACAGACAGACATTAAAACATTGACAGATACATACGACACACATACACTGACATACAGATATATCCTGGCAGACATATTGACACACACACACACACACAGACATACATACATACACACACAGACACATACACTGACAGACATATGACACACACACAGGCCTACTGACACACACATACACACAAACACACAGACATACTGACACACACAGACATGCTGAAACACACACACAGACATAGTGACATACACACAGACAGACGTACTGGCACATACACACGGACAGACATTAAAACATTCACAGATACATTCTGACACACACATACACTGACACACAAATATATCCTGGCAGACATACTGACACAAACACACACACATACATACATACATACACACACAGACACATACACTGACAGACATACTGACACACACAGGCCTACTGACACACACATACACACACACAGACATACATACACACACAGACATGTTGACACACACACACAGACATACAGGCACATACACACAGACAGACATTAAAACATTCACAGATACATACTGACACACACATACACTGACACACAAATATATACTGGCAGACATACTGACACACACATACACACACACACACAGATACATACTTATATACACACACACAGACATGCTGACACACACACAGACATACTGTCATACACACAGACATACTGACACACACACAGACACACTGACATACACACACACACACACTGACATACACACACACACACACACACAGATCTACTGACATACATTTAGCCACCCTCCAGGTTCTTACCTTTACCAGGAGGGTGGTTTCCCTAGTCCTCTGGAACTCCCCTCCTCCCTGCCTTCCTCCTCCCGCGTGCCCATTATCTCCGATGGGAGGAAGTGACGTCACTTCCTCCCAGCCGGCTGCAGAACAGGAAGGGGCCCGGTCGCGCTATATAAGCACCACAGCGCCCAACCGGGCCCCTGCTGACACATGCTCCCCGGGTGGCCCTTAGTGCATGAGACACCCGGGGAGCCTCCTCAGTGTGCAGGAGCCGCAACGCCTGGTCCACAGGGGCTGCGCAAATCGCGGGGCCCACGGAGCAGCTGCTCTGGGCCCCCCAGGAGCAACTGGGCCTGAGACAGCTGCCCCGTTTGCCCTGCGTTAAAGACGGCCCTGAGTATCCTAATACATTCAAAGGGACTTGACTACGTTTCCTCTATAACTCTGGATCGGCCGCGTGCACTCTCTCGGCCTGGTCATATTGCCTTGCTGTGTTCACCCCTTTACCAATTGACTAGGAGAGCACTTTTTGGATGGGAGATACAATTCGTCAGGGGGAACAATTGTACCTGTGAGCTGGGGGGGAGCCCCATCCATCTCAATTGACCACAGCTCCTGTTAAATTATCAGGATACTGTGACCACCACCCGGAACAAATTTCAGCTAGAAGTGGTCAGTCTAGCTATAGTGGTCAGTCAGAACTTCATACCTATGGCAATTTGACAATTCTCCATGGACGTGGGTGCTATTTTCCCAGGATGGGTGCTCAGATTAGACTTATCTGGTGATATATAATGTATTGGGGCTTGGGGATGTTTTATTTGTGTTATGGTGTAATTCTGTGTTGGGCTTTCTGTGTAAGGGAGATGATTAGTTTAACCCCTTAGTGACCGCGGACATACATGGTCCGTTAGGCAAAAAACGGTCATTAACGACCGTTGACATGCCCAATACGTCCGCAGCCAAAATTAGCACTGGAAGCGATCGTGAGCCACTCTTAGGGTATTAAACTACCCCTACACTGCCGGGCACCCGAGTGATTGCTCCCCCAGAGCTATCACTTCTGGGTTTGCCGCACATGGCGCCCGGCAGTGTAGTTAAGAGCATCAGAAGCCTTTAGCATGCTTCCGATGTTCTTACCTTACTGAGTGCCTCGAGGGGTCGAGGCACTCAGTAATAGTTAAATGTAAATGAAAAATATATATATATATTAAAAAAAATGTAATAAATTTTTTTTTTACCCCTACCCTCCCTCCCTTCCCATGTACTTACCAATCGACGCATTCCCCCGCCGGCGATCGGTCTTCTTCTTAGGGGGGACTCTCTGGACTGAGCCCAGAGAGTCGTCGTCCCCCTCCAATTTAGGACCCTGTGACCGCTGTAAACAAAGTTAATAAAAGTAAAAAAAAATTATTAAATAAAATTAATAAATTAAAAATTATATATAAGTGTATTATTTTTTAATATATACATATATTAATATAAAAATACACTTTAAGTAAAATTACAGACGTATATATATATATATATATATATATATATATATATATAATAACTACACCCTGTTCCAAATATATTTTTCTCATTTACCTAAATAATTTATGTAAATAACAGTCGGCATAATCCTCATGTTAGCAACTATTAAGAGTACAATTCAAATTTTACTGAGCAAACCTCCTAATGATAATAGTATTTTTTTTAAACATAAAAAACTTACAATGCACTGTTCCAAATTATTACGCACCGTAAGTTTCCAAACACTTTATAGGTTGTAAAGAACTGAAAATTGTCATTTGTTGTGTTTGCAGCATATTTACTGAAATCGTTACCTTTGCCGTTCACGTTACATTTTAACATAGGACCCCTTATTTGATAGCAGCTTCAAAAGTCTTGCATCCATTGAACTTGTGAGTTTTTGGACAGTTTATGCTTGAATTTGTTTGCAAGATGTCAGAATAGCCTCCCAGAGCTGCTGTTTGGATGTAAACTGCCTCCCACCCTCATAGATTTTTTGCTTGAGGATGCTCCAAAGGTTCTCAATAGGATTGAGGTCAGGGGAGGATGGAGGCCACACCATGACTTTCTCTCCTTTTATCCCCATAGCAGCCATGGATGCAGAAGTATTCTTTGCAGCATGAGATGGTGCATTGTCATGAATGAAGATGATTTTATTGCGGAAAGCATAGTTCTACCTTCTGTACCAGGGAAGAAACTGGTCAGTCAGAAACTCCACATACTTTGCAGAGGTCATCTTTACACCTTCGGGGACCCTAAAGGGGCCGACCAGCTCTCTTCCCATGATTCTGACCCAAAACATGACTCCACCACCACCTTGCTGACGTCGCAGCCTTGTTGGAACAGGGTGGCCATCCACCAATCATCCACTACTCCATCCATCTGGACCATCCAGCGTTGCACGGCACTCATCAGTGAACAGGACTGTTTGAAAATTAGTCTTCATGTATTTTTCTGCCCAATGCAGCCGCTTCTGCTTGTGAGCATTGGTTAGTGGTGGCCGAATAGAAGGTTTATGCACATGTGCAAGACTCTGGAGGACTATACACCTTGATGTGACTCCAGAGGCACCAGCAGCTTCAAATATCTGTTTGCTGCTATGTAGTGGTATTTTAGCAGCTGCTCTCTTGATCCGATGCATGGATCTGGCAGAAATCTTCCTCAATGTGCCTTTATCTGCACAAACCCATCTGTGCTCTGAATCAGCCACAAATCTCTTAATAGTTACATAGTTACATAGTTACTGTAGCGTTACTTACCTTAACCGGGGGCCGGTCGCGGTCCTCTCTTCAAGCCGCGCGCGGTCCTGCGGCTGCACGAGCCGCGCGCGGCTCATCCGACTGCTTCAGATGGAAGGCGGGCAGTGACCGCGTGAAGCGGTCACGTGTCCCGCCTGAAACTAAGAGCGCGCCGCGAGTCTCGGGCGCGCTCTTAAAGAGACAGTGGGAGCCTAATTGCCAAAAGGCTCCCATTGGCTCCTGTCATACCACACTCCCTATACAATTACCTATAGGGGGTGTGGAAGTGACAGGAGCCAATCACTTTGGTTTAAAAGCTATTTAACTTACCTTTTTCCCTTAGCTTGTTGCCCTATCGTGGTTTCTGTTTCAGTTCCCTTTAGCGCTTGTGGTGTTCAGTTGTGTTTTCTCGTATTGACTTTGGCTTCGTATTCTGACTTCGTTTTCGCTTTATCCTTATCTGTACTGTTTGCCGGCTTGCTGTTTTCCGTGTACCAGACCCCGGCTTGTCCTAGTTTACGCTGTCTCTCTGTGCCCTTGACCTCGGTTTGTTCCTGGCTCTGTCTCCTCTCATATACGTCGAGTCCGGCCATTCTAAGGTCCGGTAGACGTATCTCTCCTCTGTATTTGCCTCTGTTTAGCTGGATCCTGCGTGTAGGGGTATATTCTCGTTACATTACGATAGGGCCATGGACCCCGCAGATTTAGCTCAACAGATGGCGTCCCATGAGGCAAGATTTGTAGAGCAGGATCACCGTATGGATCAGATAGCTCAGGCTCTCCAGACGCTCCTAGCTAGAACCGTTCCAGCAACCACACCTAACCCTCCTACGCCCCTTCTCCCTGAAGTATCTACTTTGCCTAATACTTCGGCCCATTTAACACCTCCTCCTAGGTATGGAGGGGACTCTAAGACTTGCAGAGGGTTTATTAATCAAATTGAATTCCACTTCGAAATGTATCCACGTTCATTTCCCACAGAGAGGTCTAAGGTTGGGTTCTTTATGCACCAACTCACCGATAAGGCACTTGAGTGGGCAAATCCTATTTGGGAAGCTAATGGACCTATGGTGCATGATTTCAACAGTTTTCTTACGGCTTTTCGTAGAACTTTTGACACAATGAAAAGGTCAAAGAATGCCGCGAGAGCATTAATGAGAATTAAACAGGGTTCTAGGTCTGTGGCTGATTATGCTATTCAGTTTCGCACTCTTGCTTCGCAGGTAGATTGGACCAACAATGGGTTAACTACTGCCTTTATGGAAGGTTTGTCAGATACGATATTGGATGAGGTAGCAGCTAAGGAGCTTCCTATTGCCTTAGAGGACCTTATCGATTACCTCATTGATATAGATAATAGAATTCGTGACAGGCTCTATACCAAGAACAGGAATAGACGTTTTGTTACACCCATTAACCCCAGAGTTAATATACCAGAGAGTGTTAAAGTGTCTGAGGAGGAACCTATGCAATTAGGGGTTGCCAAACTCTCTGATACTGAGAAATTACATAGGAGAAGGGAGGGACTCTGCCTATACTGTGGTAGGAGAGACCATATGGTAAAGGAATGTCCTTTACTCCCGGAAAACTCTCGCACCTAAGACCTTATAGGGGACTGGCCTTGGGTGTGATATCTAAGTCTCCTAAATTGCCTCCTAACCGCTTGCTTCTCCCGGTTTCTTTATATATGGGAGAGATTTGTATAGTTGACAACATATATGCTCTGGTTGACTCTGGGGCAGCTGAAAATTTTATAGACTCTGGCTTTATAAAGAGAAACAACATTCCCATCAGAGAGAAGGAGATACCCTTGGCCGTTGAGGCCATAGATGGTAGACCATTAAGTTCTCCAGTTGTTACTCATGAGACTGTACCATTACACATGTACACAGGGGTTTTACACTATGAAACCATTCGATTCCAGGTCATCACCTCTCCCTCTTCACAGTTAGTATTAGGGTATCCATGGTTACGTGCTCACAATCCCATTTTTGACTGGGAGACAGGGCAAATAAAATCATGGAGTGAGGCCTGCCACGAGTCTTGTACGTTGGAAGTCACACCTTTGAATTCTATTGAGGTACCTACCAGTCCTCCTTTGTCTACGGTTATACCCCCTCAGTATTTATCTCTAAAGACTGTTTTCGATAAAAGGGAGGCTGAGAAATTACCGCCTCACAGACCCTATGATTGCGCTATTGACTTGTTGCCTGGCACTATACCTCCAAAGGGCAGGGTGTACCCCTTATCGGTTCAAGAAAACCGTGTCATGGAGGAGTATATTAAGGAATCACTAGAAAAGGGGTTTATTAGGAGATCCTCTTCTCCAGCTGGAGCAGGGTTCTTCTTTGTATCGAAGAAAGAAGGTGATTTAAGACCGTGTATAGATTATAGAGGTCTAAACAAAATCACTATCAAAAATGCATACCCTATACCTTTAATTACAGAATTATTTGACAGGCTGAAACATGCCACTGTGTTCACTAAATTAGACCTTAGGAGTGCATACAATTTGATACGTATAAAGGAAAATCACGAATGGAAGACTGCATTCAACACTAGATCCGGTCATTACGAATATACTGTTATGCCATTTGGGCTTTGCAATGCCCCAGCAGTATTCCAAGAATTTATTAATGATGTCTTAAGAGATTTTATTCACACATTTGTTATCGTATACTTGGACGACATTTTAATATATTCTACAGATATACACACTCATCACAGACATGTTACGACAGTTTTGAAGACCCTTCTTGCTAATGGTCTTTATTGCAAGCTAGAAAAATGTTTGTTTGACCAAACCGAAGTCCAGTTCTTGGGGTATTTGATTTCCGCTAAAGGTTTTCGTATGGATCCCCAGAAGCTTGCTGCTGTAATAGAATGGCCTCTACCGCAAGGTCTGAAAGCTATTCAGCGTTTTCTTGGGTTCTCCAATTATTATAGACGTTTTATCAAAGGTTTCTCGTCCATTGTAGCACCTATTACCCGTATGACTAAAAAGGATGGCAATACTCGTGTTTGGTCTACCGAGGCACTTCAGGCTTTTGAATTTCTTAAAACTACGTTCGCCTCTGCACCTATTTTACAGCATCCTGTCCCCTCACTGCCCTATATTCTTGAAGTTGATGCTTCGGATATTGGGGTAGGTGCTGTCTTATCCCAAAGAGAGTCGCCTGAGAAGCCATTGCATCCATGCGGCTTCTTTTCTAAACAAATGTCCAAAGCAGAGAAAAATTATGATGTGGGTAATCGCGAACTCCTTGCTATTATTTTAGCACTTAAAGAGTGGAGACATTTGTTAGAAGGAACTAAGGATCCTATCCTCATTTTTACGGATCACAAGAACCTATCCTACCTTAGCGAAGCCAAAAGATTGTCTTCCAGGCAGGCTAGGTGGTCACTATTTTTGTCCCGTTTCAATTTTATTATCACCTATAGGCCAGGTGATCGCAACACTAAAGCAGACGCTCTGTCCAGACAGTTCGAAACTACTGACAAACAGGAGATTGATGTTACTCCTGTCATTCCCCCAGACAGGATAATAGCTACTACTATTTTGTCTATTTCCTCGTCCCTCTTGCAGGCCATACAAGCGAAACAAAGCATGGCACCTAGCGAGAGGCCTAATGATAAACTGTTCGTTGATGTTCCTGAGAGACGGGATATTATGTCATTATATCATGATGCTAAGACTGCTGGACATCCTGGTATTTCCAAAACGGTGTCAGCTGTTTCTCGGTATTTTTGGTGGGATTCCTTACGAAAGGATGTCACTGACTATATAAGTGCTTGTACTACTTGTGCCTGTATGAAATCCTCCCGTAGAGTTCCTTGTGGGCTGTTGCATCCGTTACCCGTTCCCGAGAGACCTTGGTCTAACCTGTCCATGGATTTTATTGTTGAATTACCCCCTTCAAATGGTAACACAGTAATCCTGATGATAGTGGATCGGTTCTCCAAAATGGCTCACTTCGTGTCTCTTCACAAGTTGCCCACATCTAAGGAACTGGCTCATATCTTCGCTAGAGAAGTATTTCGATTACATGGGATTCCCGTATCTATTGTATCCGATAGGGGTAGCCAATTTATTTCCAGGTTCTGGAGGGCCTTTTGTTCAGAAATGGGTATTTCTCTCTCATTTTCTTCCGCTTATCATCCCCAGTCTAATGGGGCTGCTGAACGTGCCAACCAGTCTCTGGAGCAATACCTCCGTTGTTTTGTGTCTCACCATCAGGACAATTGGTCTGACCTGCTTCCTTGGGCTGAATTTGCTCGGAATAACGCCACTCATGATTCTTCCGGCAAGACCCCTTTTTACGTTGTCTATGGCCAGCATCCCGTTGTTCTTCCGGCTGCATTCTCCTCACAGGGCATGCCAGTTCTGGATGAGCATTTGGCTGGTTTGCGTAATACTTGGGAGCAGGTTCAGCGTTCTTTGGTGGACTCTGCTACTCGCCAGAAGGCTCAGGCTGACAAGCATCGCAGAGCAGCTCCGTCCTATGTTGTGGGGGACAGGGTTTTGCTTTCCACGCGGAATATTCGTCTCCGGGTGCCTTCTATGAAATTGGCTCCCCGCTTCATTGGACCTTATCGTATTATACATAAGGTTAATCCTGTTTCTTATGCCTTAGGCCTGCCTAAGAATCTACGTATTCCTAATGTTTTTCACACCTCATTGTTGAAACCTTTCGTACGCAACCGCTATACCCGGCATACTCCTCCTCCCCCTCCTATCTCGGTGGAGGGTCATGAGGAGTTTGAAGTGTCTGCTGTTCTTGACTCTCGTTTCCTTAGGGGTCGACTTCAGTACTTGGTACATTGGAAGGGTTATGGACCTGAGGAGCACAGTTGGATTTCGGCTGATGCTGTCCATGCTCCCCGTCTTGTGCGCTCTTTCCATTCTCGTTATCCTGCCAGGCCTGGTCCTACCCGCCCGGGGGGCGTGTCCTCAGGGGGGGGTACTGTAGCGTTACTTACCTTAACCGGGGGCCGGTCGCGGTCCTCTCTTCAAGCCGCGCGCGGTCCAGCGGCTGCACAAGCCGCGCGCGGCTCATCCGACTGCTTCAGATGGAAGGCGGGCAGTGACCGCGTGAAGCGGTCACGTGTCCCGCCTGAAACTAAGAGCGCGCCGCGAGTCTCGGGCGCGCTCTTAAAGAGACAGTGGGAGCCTAATTGCCAAAAGGCTCCCATTGGCTCCTGTCATACCACACTCCCTATACAATTACCTATAGGGGGTGTGGAAGTGACAGGAGCCAATCACTTTGGTTTAAAAGCTATTTAACTTACCTTTTTCCCTTAGCTCGTTGCCCTATCGTGGTTTCTGTTTCAGTTCCCTTTAGCGCTTGTGGTGTTCAGTTGTGTTTTCTCGTATTGACTTTGGCTTCGTATTCTGACTTCGTTTTCGCTTTATCCTTATCTGTACTGTTTGCCGGCTTGCTGTTTTCCGTGTACCAGACCCCGGCTTGTCCTAGTTTACGCTGTCTCTCTGTGCCCTTGACCTCGGTTTGTTCCTGGCTCTGTCTCCTCTCATATACGTCGAGTCCGGCCATTCTAAGGTCCGGTAGACGTATCTCTCCTCTGTATTTGCCTCTGTTTAGCTGGATCCTGCGTGTAGGGGTATATTCTCGTTACAGTTACATAGCTGAAAAGAGACTTGCATCCATCAAGTTCAGCCTTCCTCACATTTGTTTTTTGCTATTGATCCAAAAGAAGGCAAAAAAAAACAGTTTGAAGCACAATTTTGCAACAAGCTAGGAAAAAAATCCCTTCTTGACCCCAGAATGGCAGTCAGATATATCCTTGAATCAAGCAGTTATTACCCTACATTGAAAGATTATATCCTTGAATATTCTGTTTTTGCAAGTATGCATCTAGTAGCTGTTTGACCATCTGTATGGACTCTGATAATGTAGTAAATAGTGCGATAATCACGCTTAAGTTTTCGTGAAATATCTAATGTTTTCATACCTCATCCAAGGCATTGAACTATTTCACTCTTTTCAGCAGCAGCAGAGAGATCCTTTTTCTTCCCCATATTGCATGAAAATGGTGCTCTGCTTAATAATGTGGAACACCCTCCTTTAGTAGTTTTTCCTTAAATTGGCCTCACCTGGCAATCTAATTATCACAGGTGTCCGAGATTGTTTTCAGTGATCAAAAGAGACCTGAGACACAATGCCATTAAATAAATAATATGTAAAAAAATGATATCCCAGGTATCCGTCAAAAAAACACCCAAAAGAATATAAGAAAATAAAGAATGTTGGAAAAACACAATACACATATAAAAAATAAAAGCAAAAGAATAACAACCTGGAAAAATAAATGTAGAATATCTAAAAAAGATCACAAATAATACATAGCGTAATAGAGGAAACGCCCTATCGAGTATAAGGTAGCACATTCACGAATTTCAGACTCATCACCCTTCCTTGGGTACTGGGATTGAGATCTTCTGTAGGAAATGCTTTTAGTTGTTGTAACAAAACCCCTCATAGTTTGCAGTAGTTATGGTGTTTTTGTTCATTCCTACAGTGATTATGGTGTGGATCTCTTTGCTGACATCTTATTTCAACCAAGTACACGCTCCTAGACTTCGTTGCCCTGTGACTATGGCCCCTGGGATGTATTGCCTTTTAAAAACTCCATTTGTGCACATTGGATTCTAAAACACTGTGTCTGACCCTTTAAATCCTATGGGAAAGGATCTGCACTTTTGAACTGGCACTTCGGATACAGCCTAAATGCCGACATAGTCGAAGTGGCCGCCATTCGACAAACGAACACGTGGTGGCGGCCATTTTAATTCAGTCGAACGTGTTCAGCGGTGTTTGGTCGTCAAGTTCATGGAACTAAAATCTGATATGAGACGGCACAAACTCCGCTGAACTTCTACCTTCTCTGGAACATCAACACTTCGAACGGAGTCAAACGGCGTTCGACAATACAAACGCCCCATTAACAGTACCTTTTTGTATGAACGGCCCCGTTCATGCATTTGAACTGTATTTGAACTATGGTGAACGGACCGGCAGCACACCCCAAATCTCTGGAACTGTTTTGGGCATGAAAATGTGTGTGTGTGGTCGGTCAAATGGGACTTCCACCTATCTCCCGAACCACTGGACCAATTTGCATGATTTTTGGATAGGTTTGTCCCCTAAGTATGAATGTATAATTTTGAAGTCATACAAATTGTGTAAAAAGTATATTTTTCGCTTGGAGATAATTGAGTTGATACAGCAATTAGCTCAATTATCTACCAAGCAGAGGGGAAGAATTTACAGTAATGAATGGGAGTGGTTAACTGTGTGGAGGCAAAGGGAAGGAGAGCAATAGGATGATAGCTAGGCAAAGTATTAGGGTCAAGAAAATACTTTTTTTAGTATGAGCATGTTCAGCGCTTATTTGAAGCACAAGGTAAAAATGTCAGAGGAAAAGTAAAGTAGTGTATGGTATTGGAAACAGCCATTTACATTGTGACATTGCATTTGTTTCACATCGGTAAACATGTATACAGACTCGAGGAATTAAACAAACGAGGCTTGAGAAACATATAACACTGTCTGTAACTCAGAAGAAAGGTAATAATTAAACAGGAGCTGGAATGTACAAAAAAAGGTCAAATCTGTACCTGTGTTTACACTAAACACCTCTGTCCTATGTGAGTGTGCCCATAGCCCTCTGTTGCTTCCCACCCCTTACCTATCTCCTTTCCCTTGATGCTCTTTGTTCCAAATGCAGAAAGTATTCAGTCAAGTGTCAGTTAAACATTAGGTACTAAGCAAGAGCTTGCTTCAAATATTAACCTGCTTTTAACTTCCTATCATTCACAGGAACTTGAACTTGAAGTCTAGTATTTATTGGGACAACATGCCATGGCAATCAGCAGAGTTGATTATTACAGTGTAATCTGTCAAAAGTACAATTTCAAGTTTTAGGTCAAAATCGTCAAACTGGAATTATACACCAAGTCAAGGCCCAATATTTCTGTGAAAATCTGAATAATAACATATCAAACCCTAGAAACGTTTGGAAAGTCATAAATAAATGTGAGGCAGGGGCATAGCGTCCCTGTGGGGGGCGGAGCTAAAAGCGCCGGATAACTGCTGCAGGGGAAGCAGGAAGGAGTCCCTGCTTCCCCACCAAACAGTCTCCAGGAGCTGCACTGCCTCCACCATGAACTCCACAGGAAACTGTGTGATTGTCAGTGTGAGTGTGACTGTCTGTCTGTGTGTCTGTGTGTGTGACTGTCTACCTGTGTGTGTGTGTGTGTGTGTATGACTGCCTGTGTCTGTGTGTATGACTGTCTGCCTGTGTGTGTGTGTGACTGCCTGTGTGTGTCTGTGTGTATGACTGTCTGCCTGTGTGTGTGTATATGACTGTCTGCCTGTGTGTGTGTGTGTGTGTGTATGTGTGTATGACTGTCTGCCTGTGTGTTTGCATGACTGTCTGCCTGTGTCTGCATGACTGTCTGCCTGTGTGTGTCTGCCTGTGTGTGTTTGTTTGGCTGTGTGTGTGGATGTCTTCCTGTGTGTGTGTATGGCCGTCTGACTCTGTTTGTGTGTGTGTGTGGCTGTCTGCCTGTGTGTGTGTATGTGTGTGTGTGGCTGTCTGCCTGTGTGTATGTGTGTGTGTGGCTGTCTGCCTGTATATGTGTGGCTCTCTGCATGTAAGTATGTGTGTGTAAGACTGTATGTGTGTGTGTGTGTGTGTGTAAAACTGTATGTGTTGCCTGCCTGTGTGTGTGTGTGTGTGGCTGTCTGCCTGTAATTGTATGTGTGTTTATCTACCTGTAACTGTGTATGTATGTTACTGCCTGTACCTGTGTGTTTCTGCCTGATCCTGTGTATGTGACTATCTGCCTGCGACTGTGTGTATGTGGTGGATTTGACAGTGTATATGTATAACTGTGTATATCCTCTGATGAAGTGATCCTATGATCACGAAACACGTAAGGCGGTACTTCACATCGGTCCCCAGGAGAGCAAGTTGGAACGCATCCAAAGCCGCAGTGGAACGCACGCGGCTGACAGACAGTTTCCACACAGCACGAGGAGGTCCATACTCGATTTCATCCGGCCGGTGAGAAAGATTGTTACAACATTTTGGAGCCTCAGACTGTACATCGAGCATCTACTGCTCTCCTCAATTGTGGAACCTGTTTTAGTCATTTATTTTATATGTGTATATGTCAGACAGTTTATACTAATAAAATTATACTTTTGATAAAAGCTACCTGTCGGCCACACTACATAAATGACTTAGTTCTCTGTATTTCTACTACAGTGGGGTCACTATTTGGCTATTCATTCTATTGATCCCTAAATGTATTGGTTTTTTGTTTATATACATAATCTATAACCTTTACTAGATAATCATTCAGCTACCGTCTATTCCTCCTGCCCTTATATGGGAAGAATAGGAACAACGTTCTGATACAAACTATCTTTTTTAAACATTGTTGCCAATCAGCAATATTTCTTTGAATATTGTTGCAACCTGTTAATATATAACATTTTCATCATTTCCACAGTCCTGCAACCACCATTGTTGATTCAATAGGCATCTAATGTATAACTGTGTGCATCTGACTGTGTGCACATAACACAAAAATATATATATATACACCTGCATTTACACACAGGCCTAAATTTATCTGAATTAAATAACCATCACACACTGTTAATACACCCATTACAAATATCACACACAGCCAACACATAGCATACATATCACACACAGTCATCACACCTACTATCACATACACAGACAACACAAACATTACATCATACATGGATGACGGGGGGGAGAGGCGCTGTGAAGATTTTTCGCACAGTGCGCCTAAAGGCCTAAGGCCGGCCCTGCCTACAGTAAAGGAAAAGATTGTACAGCAAATACTGATGCATTGACTATGGGGATGTAGTATATGCACCTGCACCGCAAACCCAGCTTAATAAACTTAATACATTGTATAACTCGTTCTGTCTATTTGTGCTACAATGTAATTACAGGACCCACCATTGTGACATGCTAAAATAACTAAACTGGCTGTCGCTGGAATCCAGACGCACCCTTCATCTTTCCAGCCTTGTGTTTTAAGAGCTTTTCTGGGAAGCTCCCACCCTACCTGAGCAGAATGCTCTCCCCAGCTGTTCCCACCTCCTATAACCGCCGATCCAGTACCAGCACTTTATTTAGTCTACCTTAAAACAAAAAGAGAGCAGCCCGATCCTCCTTCTCCTACAGAGCACCGCAATTATGGGGCGAGCATGGGGACACTGAAAGGCAGAGATGCTTACTGTGCAGCCCAGAGCCAGGAAGCCCCTCCAGTGGCCATCTAAGGAGTGACCACTTGGAGGTGTCCCTAGGGGCAATGTAAACAATGCCTTTTCTCTGAAAAGGCAGTGTTTGCATGAAAATGCCTGAAGGGAGCTATTATACTCACCAGAAAAACTACATTAAGCTGTAGTTGTTCTGGTGACTATAGTGTCCCTTTAAGCTAAATAGCTCTAAAACAAACTAATACTGAGCATGTGTATACACAGATCTTGTCACGGCCCCCGGCTCGCCCAATCAGAGCCTATAGAGGGATATTTAAATCCCTAATTCACCCCAGTACCTTGCCCTGTCGTGGTTTCCTGTTCCTGGTTCCCTAGAGTGCATTTATCTTTGTGAATATTACTTCCTGGTATCCTGATTTTGGCTTTTCCCTGGTTATTCCGAATTCAGGTTCCCCTGATTTGGCTTGTTTAAACGGTATCTGAGTATTTCTGGCTTCCTTGACCTCGGTTTTCCCTTTGACCATTCTCTATCTCTAGCGTATTAGTTCGGCCATTCTAAAGTCCGGTTTACGCTCTGTCCTTTTATTTCCTTTCCTTTTGTATGTATATGTTTACATAGTTTCTGCGTGTTGGACCACACTAGCAGCCATGACATTACGACATGGGCCTTGGATCCTGCGGAACATATGATAGCCTGTGAGAACAGGGTGGAGGATATGGACCACAGGTTAGATCAGTTTGCCCAAGCGTTGCAGACCTTGCTCCAGAGAACTGCTTATCTGGAGGCACCCCCGATACCACCTGTAGTTCCGCCACCTATACCTGCACCTGTAGTATATAAACCTCCATCCATAACCCTTTCACCTCCCCCTCGTTTTGGAGGTGATTCTAAAGAATTCAGAGGTTTCCTTAACCAAATTGAATATCATTTCGAGGCTTCCCCTGGTTCCTTCCCTACAGATAGGTCAAAGATTGGCTATCTTATGAACCAATTAATAGGCAAGGCCTTAACCTGGGCCAATCCCTTATGAGAGAGTGGAACTCCAATTGCCCGTGATTCTAATGAATTTTTAACAACATTTAAAGCCATTTTGGAGCCAAAGGGAAAAGAGAAAAACACTGCCAGAGCCTTAATGAGAATAAAACAAAGCACCTGCTCTGTAGCCGATTACACCATAGAGTTCAGGACATTAGCTTCTGAGGTTGACTGGACCAATAGTGGTTTGGTGGCTGCTGTTTCAGAAGGTTTAGCGGAAAATATACAAGATGAAACCGCTGCCAGAGACCTTCCGGTTAATCTTAATGATTTTTTTGCATACATGATTGACATTGACAACAGGCTCAGAGAGAGGGAGAAAAACAAACAGCGTACTAGACGTACAAACTTGTCTATTGCCCCTCGTTTCTCTAACCCAGTGACTGTTAGTAATGCTCCACCTGCAGAAGCCGAACCCATGCAATTGGGCATTACCAAACTGACTGAGGTGGAGAGACAATACAGACGCAACGAGGGGTTGTGTCTATATTGTGGCAAAAGAGGACATCAGAAGTTTTCTTGTCCGGTTCGGCCGGAAAACTTGCACACCTAAGGCACGTTCGGGGACAGACGTTAGGTGTGATGTATATGTCCCCTAAATTGAATAAGAACCGCTTTCTTATAACAATCACTCTGTTTTGTAAGAAAACTACTGTTCAGTGTGAGGCCATGATTGACTCTGGGGCAGCGAAGAATTTCCTTGATAAGGAATTTTCTGCCAAACATCTTCTGCCTTTAAGGCAGAAAGACAGACCCATAGTAGTAGAGGCTATCGATGGTAGACCTCTTACTCAACCTCTCATCACACACGAAAACTATACCAATCACTGTCTCAGTAGGTTTCTTACATTCTGAAGAAATGTTTTTTCAAATTATATCTTCCCCAACATGTCCAATAATACTCAGTTTTCCTTGGCTCCAGAAACACAATCCATGTCTAGATTGGGTTGAAGGAGAGATTGTAAGTTGGGGAAAGAGTTGCAGAGCTCATTGCTTAAAACAGGTGCCTAAACAAATTGGTACCATTAACGTACCTATAGCACCTCCCTTAACCACAGAAATCCCACCGCAGTATTTGGACTTAAAAAGAAGTATTTAACAAGGTTCAGTCGGAGGTATTACCACCACATAGGCCCAACGACTGTGCCATTAATTTGTTACCTGGCACTATGCCCCCCTAAGGAGGAGTTTATGCACTTTCTCCTCAAGAAACCCTTTGTTTAGAAGAATACATTAAAGGACCACTATAGTGCCAGGAAAACATACTCGTTTTCCTGGCACTATATTGCCCTGAGGGTGCCCCAACCCTCAGGGTCCCCCTCCCGCCCGGCTCTGGAAAGGGGAAAGGGGTTAAAACTTACCTTTTTCCAGCGCTGGGCGGAGAGCTCTTCTCCTCCGATCCTCCTCTTCTCCTCCCCGTCAGCTGAATGCGCGCGGCGGCAAGAGCTGCGCGCGCATTCAGCCGGTCACATGGGAAAGCATTCCTGGGCTGCGTGCTCTCACTGTGAAAATCACGGTGAGAAGCATACTAGCGCTAGCGAATGAGACAGCCACTAGAGAAATAGAAACTTAACCCATTCATAAACATAGCAGTTTCTTTGAAACTGCTATGTTTATGAAAAAATGGGTTAACCCTAGCTGGACCTGGCACCCAGACCACTTCATTAAGCTGAAGTGATCTGGGTGCCTAGAGTGGTCCTTTAAGGATGCTCTCAAAAAGGGTCACATAAGAAGATCCTCTTCACCTGCTGGGGCTGGGTTCTTCTTCGTTTCTAAAAGAGAAGGAGACCTATGCCTTTGTATTAATTATAGGGGTCTAAATAAAATTACGATTAAAAACGCCTATCCCATTGCCCTTATTTCTGAGCTATTTGATAGGTTGAGGGGTGCCCGAGTTTTCACAAAACTAGATCTGGGGAGCGCATACAACCTAGTCAGAATTAAGGAAGGGCATGAGTGGATGACATTATGAATACCTGGTTATGCCGTTTGGCCTATGCAATGCCCCAGCGGTATTTCAGGACTTGATTAACGATGTCCTTAGAGAATATCTTCCCATATTCATACTAGTGTATCTAGACGATATTCTCATCTATTCCCCAGACCTAGAAACTCATCACAAACATGTGAGAATCATACTAAAAACCCTGTTAAAAAATGGCTTATACTGTAAGCTGGAAAAATGCCAGTTTGACCAGTCTGAGATACAGTTTCTTGGCTATGTTATATCCCCTTCTGGTTTCAAAATGGACCCACACAAACTAGAAGCAGTCTTGCAATGGCCGTTACCCAAAGGCCTTAAAGCTACACAACGCTTTATAGGTTTTGCAAATTATTACTGTAAGTTCATTAAGAATTTCTCATCAGTAATCGCTCCTATTACCAACCTAACCAAGAAAGGAGCAAATTGTAATTTATGGTCCAAAGAAGCAAAGGAGGCATTTGAAAGATTAAAATCTTTATTTGCTTCAGCACCTATCCTGACGCACCCTGATCCGACCAAACCTTTTATTTTAGAAGTAGATGCGTCAGAGACAGGAGTAGGAGCCATTCTGTCTCAAAGATAGAGTCCTGGTGCGCCGTTACATCCCTGTGGCTTTTTCTCTCTAAAATTAACTCCAGCAGAGAGAAATTATGATATCAGGAATAGGGAATTACTGGCCATTGTTCTCGCCCTTAAGGAATGGAGGCATCTCTTGGAAGGTTCCAAAGACCCACTTTTGATTTTTACCGATCATAAGAATTTGGCTTATATTGGGGATGCTAAGAGATTGTCCTCCCGACAGGCTAGATGGTCATTATTCCTCTCCCAGTTTAATTTTATAATTACATACAGGCCTGGGACAAAGAATACCAAAGCAGCTGCAATCTCTAGACAGTTTGAGACAGGTGAAGCCCCTGAACAAGAGGTATCCCCGAACGTACCTCCAGAATGTCTTATCGCTACTACAGTTACTGAAATATCTTCTCCACTCTTTGGTGCCATAATAGCAGATCAAACTCAGGCACCCGTGGGGAAACCCCAGGACAAACTGTATGTTTCACCTTTATTAAGGAAGAAAGTATTTGGAGTGTTTCATGATAATCTGACAGCAGGACATCCTGGAATACATAAAACTCTCTCTGTTATTTCCAGAATATTTTGGTGGCCTACACTCAGAGGTGATGTTAAAGACTATGTAGGGGCATGTCAAATATGTGTGGTTTCTAAAACATCTCATCGATCTCCCCCTGGGTTGCTACAGCCACTTCCAATACCCGATGCTCCATGGACCCATTTAGCCATGGATCTCATTGTGGAACTTCCCAGTTCTAATGGGCATAACACCATCCTCATGGTTGTAGATAGATTTTCCAAGATGGCACATTTTATACCTCTTAAAAAATTGCCATCTGCTCAAGATCTAGTCCAAATTTTCATAAAGGAAATCTTTCACTTACACAAGAGTACCAAAAAAAAATTGTTTCTGACAGAGGAACCCAATTTATCTCTAGGTTCTGGCGTGCCTTCTGTAAACAGTTGGGCATAGAACTTTCATTTTCCTCTTCGTACCACCCTCAGACTAATGGCGCTGAAGAAAGAGCCAATCAATCTTTAGAATCCTATTTGCGTTGCTTTATCGATGCCAATCAGTCCAATTGGTTCGAACTCTTACCCATGGCTGAATTTGCCAGAAATAATGCGACTCACGAATCCTCGAGTCAGAGTCCATTTTTTGTAAATCAAGGTTATCACCCCACTATTTTACCTTCTGCATTTTCAGGGACTGATCTTTCTGCATTAAACACCCGTTTGACTTCTATCCAAGACACTTGGGATTCTGTTCATTTAGCATTACAGAATGCCGCTAAACGTACTAAAGTTCAAGCTGATAAGAAACGGGGTGCCAATCCTGTTTATCAAGTGGGGGACTGTGTTTGGTTGTCCACACATCATATAAAACTCAAGGTTCCTTCCATGAAACTAGCTCCTCGATTCATAGGTCCCTTTCGTGTCCTCCGTCGTATAAACCCTATGACTTATTCATTGGCACTCAGTGCTCATATGAGAATTGCTAATTCCTTCCATGTATCATTGCTTAAGCCCCTCACTTGCAATCGATACACAAAAATGATTGTTCCTCCTCCGCCTTTGGTAGTAGGTAATCAAGAGGAGTACGAAGTCCAAACTATTTTAAACTCCAAGTTCTCTAGAGGTGTCCTGTCTTATCTGGTTGACTGGAAGGGATATGGCCCGGAGGAACGTAGTTGGGTTCTTGCTGACCAGGTTCATGCTCCCCGTCTTGTCCGGTCATTTCACAACCGTTTTCCTCGCAAGCCAGCTCCATCCCGCCCGGTGAGCGGTCTTTGAGTGGGGGGTATTGTCACGGCCTCCCGGCTCGCCACCATGTGCGTCCGTGCCCGACCGGCACGACCGCACCAACTCACTGAGCTTACCTGCTCAGCGGCGAGCCGGGAACCGTTCCTCCACGCCGCTTGGGGAAATCCATGATGGCACCGACCATGAGGTCGCGTCCATCCATGGCTCCACCCCCCAAAATTATACTAACGTGCGTGTGACGTCACGACGTCAACGCACGCGCACGTTCTAGGTTCGGAGGTCACCTTCTGACCAATAAGAGCCAAGAGAGGGATATTTAAATCCCTAATTCACCTCAGTACCTTGCCCTGTCGTGGTTTCCTGTTCCTGGTTCCCTAGAGTGCGTTTATCTTTGTGAATATTACTTCCTGGTATCCTGATCTTGGCTTTTCCCTGGTTATTCCGAATTCTGGTTCCCCTGACTTGGCTTGTTTAAACAGTATCTGAGTATTTCTGGCTTCCTTGACCTCGGCTTTCCCTTTGACCATTCTCTATCTCTAGCGTATTAGTCCGGCCATTCTAAGGTCCGGTTTATGCTCTGTCCTTTTATTTCCTTTCCTTTTGTATGTATATGTTTACATAGTTTCTGAGTGTTGGACCACACTAGAAGCCGTGACAGATCTCTACCTGAAATTGTTCTTAGCCCCTCAGCAACTATCTTATACCATTTACTTTCTCATTTAAGAAATATATTTATTTTTTTTCCTTCCGAAAAACAACTTGTCCCAACCTTGCTTTATCCTTAGCTAAAACGTCTGTTGTGTTTTGGGTATTATGTCCACATTTTTTTGTGTGAACTTTATACCTCTCCCATTGAACGTGGATGTCAGATGACATACGAAGAAAAAACAAAGCTAGACACTCACTCTTATAATAAAATGATGGGATATCATTTTCCAGATATTATTATGGTAACAAAAATCTGTGTCATATCATTTCCATCTGTCCAGGGTTTTCAAAACCTATGGTTACGTTGCCAACAATAAGCTATACTTGAATTCATGTCCAGCAAGGGATCGTAGACTTCCTGTCAGATTGAAATACAGGCTAAAGAGGAATGTAAACTTAAATTAAACACCACTTTCCAAATGAATAAATAAATAAAAGGAAAGAAAAAGAAAATTACTCTCAAATACGGTTGCAAGAAAAAGTATGTGATCCCTTTTGAATTATATGGATTTCTGCACAAATTGGTCATAAAATGTGATCTAATGTGATCTAAGTCACAACAATAGACAATTACAGTCTGCTTAAACTAATTACACACAAAGAATGAAACGTTGCCATGTTTTTATTGAACACACCACGTAAACATTCACAGTGCAGGTGAGATGTCAGCCAACTGGAGTCCAATCAATGAGATGAGATTGGAGGTGTTGGTTACAGCTGCCCTGCCCTATAAAAAACACACACCAGTTCTGGGTTTGCTTTTCACAAGAAGCATTGCCTGATGTGAATGATGCCTCGCACAAAAGAGCTCTCAGAGGACCTAAGAGTTGTTGACTTGCATAAAGCTGGAAAGGGTTATAAAAGTATCTCCAAAAGCCTTGCTGTTCATCAGCCCATGGTAAGACAAATTGTCTATAAATTGAGAAAGTTCAGCACTGCTGGTACTCTCCCTAGGAGTGGCCACCCTGTAAAGATGACTGCAAGAGCACAGTGCGGACTGCTCAATGAGGTGAAGAAGAATCCTAGAGTGTCAGCTAAAGACTTACAAAAATCACTGGCAAATGCTAACATCCCTGTTAGCGAATCTACAATACGTAAAACACTAAACAAGAATGGATTTCATGGGAGGATACCACAGAGGAAGCCACTGCTGTCCAAACAAAACATTGCTGCACGTCTACAGTTTGCACAAGAGCACCTGTTCCACAGCAGTACTGGCAAAATATGCTGTGGACAGATGAAACCAAAGTTGAGTTGTTTGGAAGAAACACACAACACTATGTGTGGCAAAACAAAAAAGGCACAGCACACCAACATCAAAACCTCATCCCAACTGTGAAGTATGGTGGTGGGGGCATCATGGTTTGGGGCTGCTTTGCTGCGTCAGGGCCTGGACTGATTGCTATCATCGAAGGAAAAATGAATTCCCAAGTTTATCAAGACATTTTGCAGGAGAACTTAAGGCCATCTGTCTACCAGCTGAAGCTCAATAGAAGATGAGTGTTGCAACAGGACAATGACCCAAAGCATAGAAGTAAATCAACAACAGAATGGCTTAAACGGAAGAAAATACGCCTTCTGAAGTGGCCCAGTCAGAGTCCTGACCTCAACCCGATTGAGATGCTGTGGCATGACCTCAAAAAAAGCGATTCACACCAGACATCCTAAGAATATTGCTGAACTGAAACAGTTCTGTAAAGAGGAATGGTCAAGAATTACTCCTGACCATTGTGCACGTCTGATCTGCAACTACAGGAAACGTTTGGTTGAAGTTATTGCTGCCAAAGGAGGTTCAACCAGTTATTAAATCCAAGGTTCACATACTTTTTCCACCTGCACTGTGAATGTTTACATGGTGTGTTCAATAAAAACATGTCAACATTTTTGGTTGAAGTTATTGCTGCCAAAGGAGGTTCAACCAGTTATTAAATCCAAGGGTTCACATACTTTTTCCACCTGCACTGTGAATGTTTACATGGTGTGTTCAATAAAAACATGTCAACATTTCATTCTTTGTGTTTAAGCAGACTGTGATTGTCTATTGTTGTGACTTAGATGATGATCAGATCACATTTTATGACCAATTTGTGCAGAAATCCATATCATTCCAAAGGGTTCACATACTTTTTCTTGCAACTGTAGATGTTACCTAACACCGAAATGCCTAAAGAAAATCTTCCCAATGTCATCCGACAGATGCTGGAAATGTAATGTTAATGAAGGCAATCTAATTCATACATGGTGGCAATGTGCACCCATAAACAAATTCTGGAAAGATGTAATCAATGTAATATACCAAATAACCTAAATGAAATTAGTCTTCAAGCCTGAAGTGGTCCTGTTAAACCTGAACTGGACAAAATTATTTTTAAAAAAGGCACCAATGTTAACGCTACATATTATTACGGCAGCTAAATTACTTTTAGCACAAAATTGGGAAAACAGTGAGAATCCCATGCACTCAAGAACTAATTTTATGGCAGGCAAAATGGAAAGGGGTGTCTTGGTGAACTTAAGAAATATATATACGCAAATAGAAGACTGGGCTACATGGTTAAACAAAATGGAAACGTTAACCAAACAAATAGCATCATGGAGTTAAAATTCTCTAGAGTTAAAAAGTGACCCCTCTTCTCCCCTGATTTTTGGATGGGGGGGGGATTAAATAACTACAAACTGGAGCTGGAAGTAATATCGTATTTCTCATCTCTCCTAACCTTTAGTATGTAATAATCAAGTTGGGTATAACTGATATCCAGTTTCAAAGAGGGGAGATAACAGGGAAGAGGAGAGGAGGAAATGGGATGAACGTATAAAATTACCCAAAATGGGCAGATAAACAGAATAAAAATATTAATTATAATACAATGGATTCAAGATGTTCTCTCTCTCTCTCTCTCTCTCTCTCGATAGGAACTCACAATACGATTGAATCAATAGGGTAGGGGGATATGGGTGGGATTTGGGTTAGTTTAATAAGAAACATTTAATCTATTAACCAGGAGATATTTATGATGACAAGAGTACTAAGGCCTGAATTAAAGAAGCAAAAATAATAGAAGGCAGGTACATGTCTGAAATAAAAAAAAATTTTAAAAAATTTTAAAAAAGAAAGAAAAGGAAAATTACTGTCTTGTCCCAATGAAAACATGCATGCATTTTATTTTGTATTTTTTCCAATTGGTTATATCTGAAACCAGTTTCCAAAAGCTGCAGTTCCCTTGCCTCCAACAGGAGTGGCCACAAGAAAGAGGAAAATGTATTCATACTTACCGTAATTTTCTTTTCACGGCTATTATTTATGGCAGCATATTCATATGGGTTAGCTCCTCTCCTTACAATTGATAGGACAGGAATAAAACAAATGCCTTTAAAAGGAGTATCCTTGCATAGGTCCCTCAGTCAGTAACAAGCTCCTCAAGAATATGTAAAACCAACACTGGGTGGGTAGTATATCCTACCATGAATAATAGCCAGGAAAAGAAAATAACGTTAAGTATGAATACATTTTCCTCTTTCCTGGCTAATCATGGCAGCATTTACATATGGGAATACCCAAGCTTACCAGGGAGGGACAGAAACGTAAATAACTGCCAATCAAATCAGAACAATTCAACATAGATTAGAAGATTGAACTGAGTTAAGGACTTAACGTCCAAATGCGCCTCATTGAGTACTTTAATGTTCAGTATGTAATGCTGGACAAACGAGTTCAAAGATGTCCAAATGCCAACTTGACAAGCGTTTCAGCAGAGACCATTGCCATGGAAGCCCACAATGCTGCAATTGCACGAGTGGAGAGTGCCCCGATACCCTTTGGTACAGGTCGAGAATGGCTAAATGCACCCAACTCTCCTCGAAGTTCTCCTGCTCCCAGCCCCTGCGTGTGAGCTGTGTTGACTGCCCGGTGTCCCTGCTGCTATGGCACCCTGTGTAGCCACACAGCTCACACCTCCCCAAGGCCAGCTCTGGAGGCACCCCCTTACCTTGTGGCACCTTAGGCAGGATCTCTGGTGCTAAATATAAGACAGCCATATCCTGCTGAAAATTAGTGAATGGGGGTTCACAGGACCAAGCCTGGAGTTCACACATTCTCCTTGCTGAGGTACTAGCCACCAGCAACAGCACCTTCTGTGCTAACATCATGGAAGCTCCTGCTAGAGGTTCGAATGATGGTTTAGTCAGAGCCTGTAAGACCATTTGTAGGTCACATATTGGCTTCACCACCCTCAGTGAAGGCTTGAGTTTAATCACTGCTTACATGAAGCAAAGCATCAGGGGCTCCAATACTCAATGGGTAACCATCAATGTGGAAAGTGCTGATATGTGCTCCTCTAGAGTGTTATAACTTAGAGCCTTTCTAGGCCTGATTGAGGAGTAATTCCAACCTCTATTCTTGAGACCAACATTTTTATTTATTTATAAGACTGCAAGATCTTAATGACCATCTCAGGGATGCCTATACTTATAGAGACTCCCGCATCAACACCAGAGCTTGAGGATCTTGGTGTGTCAAGGGACCTTGTAATAGGTCAGGACATAATGAATTTTCCTTGGAGGTGTCAGATTCATCTTACTCCTCATCCTAGGAATTTAGAGTCGACATGGCCTTTCACTGTCTCCTTTTGAATTACTTTTAGGAAAGTTGAAAACAGGAAAAATATGTACATCAGACTGAAATTCCAAATTTGAGTCCGTGTATCCTGACCTTGAGCATTCTGGTCCTAAAATCTAGAAAAATTCTTCTGGACCTGGTAGTTCCAAGAAATGGTCATCAGATCTACGTAGGGTATCTGTCAAATCTGATTCAACCCTGAGGATACGTCGGGACATAGTTTCCATTCCACCTTGTCCACAGTTACTCTGCTCAGGTAATCAGCCATTGTATTTTGAGCCCTTGGTTATTCTTCTGTGCCCTGATCATGGGCAATAAGTGGCTGTGTGACCCACCTTGACGACTGATATAGGATACAGTCGCATTGATATTTGAAAAAAATTCGGGCCCACTTGTTTTTCAGCAACTCTCTGAAGTGAAGAAGAGCCCTGAAAATGACTCATAATTCCATAAAATTGGATGATAATATTGTTCATTCCCTTATCCACAGACCTTGTGTAACATGGTCCAGACAATGTGCTTCCAATCCTTAAAAACTGGAATCAGAGCTTATAAATGCCCAATGAGGTTCTGTTCATTGGAAACCCAGAGATATATTAGCTCTTTTCAGCTACCAGGTAAGGTGCAACTCCACTGATGGTGACATCGTCAGTGGCTGGCTCCAATTCCTCTTTCTCTTATTGAACTGAGATAAGAAGGACCTTTGAGTAATCCTGAGATGCCATTGAGTCCATCTGACAAGTCTAATGGTGGAAGCCAGGATTCCTAGTAGTTGCAAAAATAAACAAACAAAGAGAAAACTTCCACAATCTGTGGAACTGTTCCTGAGATAGGAAAAAAGCAGAATATAGAATTTTCCACACAGAAATGTCATCCTCTGAGCTGGTGTGAGACTGTTTTTCTTGCTATTCATCAAGCAGCCAAACGTCAGGAGATCTAAAAGTACTATATCCCTCTGTGCACCTGCCTTCTGTGGGTCTAAGTCTACCAGAAGTAGATCATCCAGATAATGGAACCAGGTGGTGTTCTGGACTCAATATCACTATAAAAGAGAATGGTATAGGCTTAGGCTATATACCAACAAGTGGAGCACTATTACAATATGAATAATAAAGGGGTACACTCACCCCTTCGATACAGTGACAATCTGGAAGTGTACGCTTGAATATGCATACAAAGGGAAATAAAAGGAAAAATATATAGTGCAGATGGTTTTCAAATGAATATGAGTGATAATAGAAAGTGATTAAACCACTCACATGGACTGGAGCCTATATGGTATTGGATCCATAAGTAAATCCTTTATGCTTTTTGGGCAGAAACACACCCTTTGTCGCAAATTATATTCCTGCAGGGATATAGAACGAGAAAGAGACAAACCAGCTGTGTAGTATTGTATGAAAACGTAAATATAGTATTGGTGGTAATGGTTGTGCTCACCTTTAACAGAGCCCTGGATTCCCGGCTCTGAGGTTGATTGACAGTGTGCTGCTTTTGTTGGGATAGCACTCCCCAAATGTGGTTCCTAATGGCAAGGAAGGACTTTTTGGACTAATAAGTGTAAAATATTAAAAGTAATTTATTGGTAATAAATTAAAACAGAATTAGTACTTCATCTATAAAAAAAAAAAGTCTGAATAAAAAAGTCCAAATGTAAAGTCCAAAATTCAGCTAAACGCGTTTCACTCTATGAGCTTTGTAGCTGTGTAATAGCCTCAGGGATCTTCTGCTTTATATATGTTCCAGAGTTCATATGGGTCCTCCCTTTTGGGTTCACATGATGTGTAATTGACCAATCATAAAGTCAAGTTCTTTCTCTTTATTATGTGTAATAGAGACACCTGTAGTGGAGGAGCCCCCATTTGATGATAATACTGTCAATCCTTAAGAAACTTAATTGAACGAAAATCATTGGTGATTCAGTGATGTCATATTGCTAGACATCCAATGGGGTCAGTGGTTGGTGGAAGTGACGACACGGATAGTACCGCCTGTCAATTCTTCCCTCCAACGCCATCACAAGATAATATATGTTCTTGAGTAATGGTTGATAGTCAGGCATATCATTCCCTAATGAAGGAAGTGACGCGGCATAATGGGCCGCACGTCACAGCCTCCTATGTGTAATATCCGGATTACACCCATGTATACATGGGAGGGTCCGGCCGTCAGTCGGGGGAGTGGTAGACAGGAAACTGTGCGTCGGATTAACGATCCCTCCTGAATGGCGAAAAAAGGGGAACCTGCACACAAGGATAGAAGAACACATAACAAACATTAGGAAGGGATTTAAGGACACAGTGTATCCAACCATTTTAAGATTACACATAATAGCAACCCCAAAGGACTTCTTTTTACGGGTTTTTACGGGTATACAAAAAGTGTCAGGTAATTGGAGAGGAGGTGATTTTAATAAAAGTTTAGGACAAAATGAAATGAGGTGGATTTTTAACCTTGTCACCACGGCCACCCCCCCCTTAGTAGCATGCAAACCTCCTTTTATATCCATATCTATGTCTCTTATTATATCCTCTTTCATTGGTATCCAAACTTCCTCATTTATTATTTCCCCAGATACTATACTTTACACTATTAATACTTTTTATTCCAGCCCACTCATGCGGAGGGCATTTTTGACGAACGGGATCACCTGTTACGTCATTTCCGCTAACCGCGGACCGGATGGGAAGACCTATGTAGGTTGTACCCACTAGGGTAATGTTAGTGTGCTCAAGTAACACTTTCCCCCATGTTTATTTCCCCTAAACAGGGGTTTCCCTTTTTTTCACCATTCGGGAGGGATCGTTAATCCGACGCACAGTTTCCTGTCTGTGACGTCGGCTAAACACTCCCCCGACCGGCGCCCGGACCCTCCCATGTATACATGGGAGTAATCCGGATATTACACATAGGAGGCTGTGACGTGCGGCCCATTATGCCGCGTCACTTCCTTCATTAGGGAGTGACATGCCTGACTATCAACCATTACTCAAGTACATTTATTATCTTGTGATGGCGTTGGAGGGCGGAATTGGCGGGCTGCACTATCCATGTCGTCACTTCCGCCAACCACTGACCTTGGATGTCTAGCAATATGACATCACTGAATCCCCAATGATTTTCGTTCAATTAAGTTTCTTAAGGATTGACAAAAACCCACAACTTTTATTCCCCCATTAAATTTTATTCAGACTTTTTTTTTTATAGATGAAGTACTAATTCTGTTTTAATTTATTACCAATCAATTACTTTTACTATTTTACACTTATTAGTCCAAAAAGTCCTTCCTAGCCATTAGGAACCACATTTATTGTAAAGTGCTACGGAATCTGTTGGCGCTATATAAATGGCAATAATAATAATAATAATTGGGGAGTGCTATCCCAACAAAAGCAGCACACTGTCAATCAACCTCAGAGCCGGGAATCCAGGGCTCTGTTAAAGGTGAGCACAACCATTACCACCAATACTATATTTACGTTTTCATACAATACTACACAGCTGGTTTGTCTCTTTCTCATTCTATATCCCTGGAGGAATATCATTCGGGACAAGGGGTGTGTTGCTGCCCAAAAAGCATAAAGGATTTACTTACGGAGCCAATACCACATAGGCTCCAGTCCATGTGAGTGGTTTAATCACTTTCAATTATCACTCATCTTCATTTGAAAACCATCTGCACTATATATTTTTCCTTTTATTTCCCTTTGTATGCATATTCAAGGTTACTGATTGCCCAAGGTTTGAATTCCTGTTGGTAATTATAAGGCATTTGATTTGATTAAGCTAGTTACTTGCTGTTGATTGCTGGTTAATTAGCTATTGTTTGCAAATAAGCAGAAAATTTCTGTAAACTTATTCCTAGTGGTGATTTAAGGAGTTATATAAGGCTTGGTCTGTTAGCAGCTTGTCTAATATAGCTTACTTTACTTCTAAGTGCTGTTTCTAATTGTGTAGTTGGAGATATTATTAGGAGAGTTTTACAGGAAGCTTCCAACTGTCTGGGAAGTTGTGCTAGAGCTTTCTTTCTACCTGTTACAGGTGAATTCATCTGTGGGAAAGGTTTACTGATTGCCCAAGGTTTTAATTCCTGTTGGTAATTATAAGGCATTTGATTTGATTAAGCTAGTTACTTGCTGTTGATTGCTGGTTAATTAGCTATTGTTTGCAAATAAGCAGAGGCCTACCCAGGTGTTAAACATTCCTAGTGGGCGGTGATTTAAGGAGTTATATAAGGCTTGGTCTCATTAGCTTGTCTAATATAGCTTAGTGCTACTTCCAAGTGCTGTTTCTAAGTGTCTAGTTGGAGATATTCTGGAGAGTTTTACAGAAGCTTCAACTGTCTAAGAGTTGTGCTAAGAGCTTTCTTTTCTACTGTTACAGGTAAGATTCATCTGTAGGAAAAGGGTTCTGATTGCTAGGGTTTTACGTTCCTGTTGAGTAAAATTTGATTTGATTAAGCTAGTTACTTGCTGTTGATTGCTGGTTAATTAGCTATTGTTTGCAAATAAGCAGAGGCCTACCCAGGTGTTAAACATTCCTAGTGGGTGGTGATTTAAGGAGTTATATAAGGCTTGGTCTCATTAGCTTGTCTAATATAGCTTGGTGCTACTTCAAAGTGCTGTTTCTAAGTGTGTAGTTGGAGATATTCTGGAGAGAGTTTTACAGAAGCTTCAACTGTCTAGAGTTGTGCTAAGAGCTTTCTTTTCTACTGTTACAGGTAAGATTCATCTGTAGGAAAAGGTTACTGATTGCCCAAGGTTTGAATTCCTGTTGGTAATTATAAGGCATTTGATTTGATTAAGCTAGTTGCTTGCTGTTGATTGCTGGTTAATTAGCTATTGTTTGCAAATAAGCAGAGGCCTACCCAGGTGTTAAACATTCCTAG